>BSBK01007329.1:0-52500 GCA_027943335.1 Chamaecyparis obtusa | reverse complement strand
TGTCATCTCTGGTAAAGATGACATTGAACATTTTATTTTTCTCTTCACTAATGAACCATGGTATATTTGGAAGGATCTTCTATTGGGCCTCCACTTCTAGTCCCTACATATTTTAAAGAATTTTTCTATAGAAATTAGTTATTAGCTTTGTTATTTCCTCTGGCCCTTCATGGTTTTCACTATTCTTGAGTTTGAGTTTAGATATTATGTCAATGCCCCAATAGATTTTTGTCACATTATAAAGGTATTGAGTACTTTTTTCTTCATTCTTGATCCATGTATCCCTTTATTTTTTCCTTCAGTAGGTCTCCTCCTTTGCTAGGACCTATTCATACTATTCCATCAATATTTTTTTTATAACAATAATGTATCATGATCTATCATTTGGATATGACATCCTCATTAAAATGCTACAACTCTACTTCAATTATTCTTTTTCCTTAAATATATTTTTAAAATGTGATCTATTATATTTATTTATCTTCTACTTAATTAGTTTTACTTTAGTTACAAAGTGGATTATCTTGGATCCATATGGAATTTACTTTTTCCACTAGCTTTCTAATTGCTTGAAAAAGTTTGGGTCCTTAAACCACATGCTCTCAAAATTGATTGGACATCCAATCAACCTCTTGTCTCCCATAATATCTAACTTAATTAAATAGTGATCCATGACTACATAATATGTAATGGAAACCTTAAAGCTAAACATAAAGGATCTTAAGTTCCCATAGCTTAAAGAATCCTATTGTTTTTTTGGCAATATACTAAACCCTAAACTTTAATTTTTTCATGTGTGAAATCTATTTATCAAACTTAAGGCCATTAGGTGATATCTCTCCACCTAGTCACTAAAATCTTTTTGGGATTAATCATACATTTAAGCCCCACCTCTTTTGTCCCAAATATTCAATATTTCATTGAAATATCCACCTAAGATGTGGAAATCATTTGGATTTGGAGCAAGGAAAGATTTATTTTTCATCCACAGTTCTCTCTTCTTGATGCAAGAATTCAAACCATAGATGTTTGTTAGTATAAAATGCAAGCTGGATGAAAATCCCCCTACCTTACAGTTTATTATGTTTTCCTTCTATAATTTTCTCCACAAAAAATGATTGAGGTCCTTAAAAGGTTTCTAATCCTTTCAAGGATTCAAAATATTGAAGTAATTCCACCTTCAAAATATTTAGTTCCATTTTAATCCACTCTACTTTAGTGTTGATCAACTTGAACTCTTGTATTAGAAAATGTCTACTTCAAATATTTTCAAGCATTGACTAACCAAATGTTGGGGGCATTTAGTCCTCTAACATTCTAAGAAATGAGCCTCTTGGTGCCTTGGGAAGGGGATCTATGTTCCCTATCATCTTAGAATTATGGTGATTTTTACTTTCTCCTTTGCTTCTTCATCCAAACTATGCTTTTTCTAATTTGATTTCCTTCCTTTCCCTCTCTTTTTAAATTTTTTTTTATTTCCCCACAATACAAGGTAGATTTATTTAGAGATCTCTAGCTAATTCTTAACTTATATACATGCTTCATAGTATCTTTCAAAGCTTCTCTCCTATCTTCACTATCAGACACCCAGTCTTCCTCTCCTTTTTTGAATTCTCCCTCTTCCATGGTATCAATGTCTCACCTTGAATCTTGTGCCAAAAGAGCGTCCAAGCAAAATTTGGAATTATGGTGTCAAGCATTGAACCACAAAAATTGTTTGTATCCAAAAAAATGCATGAAACCTCAAGAATTAAGGTGTCATTGTTAATTTGATAATATTTTATGCCTTCTTAGATATTTCATTTGTTGTAAGATTGACCAAATCTTTGGCTCCAACCATGTCATTCCTAATTAAAGTCATTTTTAGGGATGCCTTGTGACTCACCCTCCATTTGTTCTAGGGGCATCACTTTTATTTTACATGTACATAGAGGACTCTAGCTTGGATCTTCTATTTTCTCATTTGTTGAAGCAATATATTTACTATTATTCTTAGGAGTAGGACCTCACTTCTAGCTATACATTTTACTAGTATGGAGGCCTCCAATTGGAATTTATATTTCCAAATCCATTCTCTATTAAGATTACCAACTCCTCATAGAAACCTATAGATCCCTATAGTTTTGTTGTCTATTAGTGTCTTACACTTAGTCATTATCTAGTCAATGTTGGTCAGTCATCACTGCGACCAAGTCATCATGTATAGGCCAAGTCATATAATGTATATTTATTGAGCAGTAGTCACCATTGAGTAAACCTATGGTCACTGAGTACTTTTGTATTAGCCGTGTAAGTTTTTGTCGAGTTATGTAAAGAAGACAATGCCGAGCGCCAGTGTACAAGGAACAATGAATGCCGAGTGCAAGAGATATTGATTGTTGAGAAAGCTAGAATTAACATATGTGTTTGTTAAGGCACAAATATCAAGGTAAAATGTTTTGGCCAACATTCATATTTTGTTTACTATTTGTTGAGGAAATTACAGAGGTGATTATGCTTCTATTTTGTAATCATTAATCCCTATGCAACACTTGGAGTCAATCAAAATTAAGGAAAGGTTAAGCGGCAAAATGAGTTAATCTGGATCGTAGATCTCAAACCTTGGAGGAACTTAGTTGTCTATATAAGAGAAGATCTAAACCCTAATATGTGTGTGTGGATGCGAAAGAGAAGAGGGAATATCTTCAGACCAGTGAAGTATTCTGATAGAGTTTAGTGACCAAGTGAAATAGACTAAAGCAGTGAGGGACAGAATAGAGATAAACCTGATAGATAAGATCAAATCAATACTGGAAGGAGAAGATATATAATCAACATACAGTGCAGAATGAAGGATTGGGTACTGAGACATTCTAACAAGTGTATCAGGGTAAATCTCTTAACAAAGTGGTTTTAACAAACCTTATGTAATCTCTTAACCAAGTGCTTACTTAGTTGTAAGTTTGAAATCCTTTTGCAAGGTAGATTATATAAGTATTTTAGCTCTTAATAGGGCATACCCCTCACATGGTAGATCATATTTTGTGATCAATGTGTCACCCTAACAGGAAAACTTTATATTGTAGTAGTGAAGATTTGTGGGTGTCATCCCCACCCTAGTTTTACCTTTCAAGGGTTTCTGGGTAACCAAAATTACTATGTTTTGAGTACTTTCATGAATGATGTTTAGTTTATTATTTTCATTACATTGATGAAGTTTTTGATAATTCTATGCAAGTTATTCTGTAAAGAAAAATGGATTAATAGGTGATATCTGATTCACCCCCCTCTCAGCATCACATTTCCCAATAGATTTCCAACAATTGGTATCAGAGCATTAGGGTTTCTTATAGACAGTCTAGCCACTTGAAGAAAAAGATCTTGAGATGGAAGTTTATAAATTGGGAAAAAATATAGAGAATCAGAAGATTGATGTTCAACTTGCATTACAACAGCTTGAAGTAGCCAGAGGAGAATTAAAAAAATCCTTAAGCAGAAGAAGAGAAATTGCTATTCAACAAAATGAATCACAATATCAAGAAGAAGATACTACTGGACTATTTGATAATGGGAACTTTGTAGAAAGTGACAAAGCCATAAAAGACCTATTGGAGAAAAACAACATACTAAATGAGGACATCAAAAATATGAAGAGAGAACAAGAAATTCAATTTTTCAGACTCTGTGAAGTAGTTGAACAGAAAAAGAAAGTTGAAGATGACAAGACAATGGTAGAAGAAGACAAAATACAAATATCAATGAGACTTGATGAAAGGACAAGTGACATGCAAAGGTTGACCAATAATCAACTAGACAAGGTAAATCAACTGTTGTTGGTTAATAAAGAATTGGGCATGAAAGATGTGGAAATCACCAATCTGAGATCAGAAAATAATCAACTAAGAAATGAATGGAGATCTAAAAAGGAAACAAATGAAAGGATAAACAAACCTAATGAAGCTACAAGATACTTTGAAGAACTGTTAAGGTCACCTAGGAGATCTAGTGATAGATCTGGACTTGGACTAAATGACCAATCATCATCCACTGAGGAAGGAGAATCATCAAAAAGTGGAGAGCAAAGGAATGATAAACCAAAGAATAACAAGCCCACATGCCATCACTATGGAAAGCCAAGACATACAGCTAACGTCTGTAGAAGAAAACATGGTAAGTCTGATTCTAAACCTAAATTTAATGGACAATGTTTTAACTGTAAGAAATTTGGACATTAGGCACAAGAATGTAGGTCTAAGGTCAGCAATCCACCTAACTCACCAAAATTTCAAGGACACTATTTCAACTATCAGAAGTATGGACATAGAGCATTTGAATGCAGATCTAAACCTAAATGATCATAAAATGAACAGACTAAGTCACCTATGAAGAGTAATTCATACAATTGGGATTACAACACTAGGTACAATTGTCATTACTATGGAAAATATGGGCACATTGGAGCAAATTGTTTGAAAACTCATTTCAGAGGGAAATCAAAAAGTTGGATGAATGGAAGTATGGTATGCTACAAATGTAACAAGATAGGTCATCGAAAGAAAGATTTTAATCACCCATACCGAGAAATGATCAAATCAAGAATGAAGTTATCATTGAGAAACTAAGAAATTAGATGAACAAAACATGGAAGAAGAAAGAAGAAGGAAGCACTAGTGAAGCCAGTGCACCTGAGGTCACTCAATCCAATGGATCAGGTGATCACACTACTTCAAACTAAGGAATGTAGGTATGTATGGATCTGAGTCTTACAAAGTCTTATTTTATATCATTTCCTAACATATATTGAGAAAAAGTCCATATTTGCATAAGATAGAGATGCATTAGGACATATTTGAGCAAAGTAGAACAATTCATTTTTGATGTCGAGCATCATTATTTGAGTCAGAAGTGACCGAGTTATCAATATACACTGAGCACTTATGATAGCCGAGATGTGATGTACACTAAGCTGTATTTAAACCATTGTGTCGACCGAGATTGTGTTAGCCGAGCTTAACATAAGAGTGCCGAGACAACTGTATTCCACCTAGAATGTGCACATAACATTTATGAAGCCCTAATATGACTGTTTGAAGTCTATAAAGCAGGATGTTACTATTCATTTCATTTCACCAAGAAATTTGAGAATTTTTGTGAGCGATATAAGAGCATGTAACCTATTTTTTTAGAGCTTAAGGGAGATTTCAAATTCTTCTCAGTGTGCCATCGACAAATCATCTGTTGAACACTTGAGAAAAGGTACCATACCAAGCAAAATATTTTTCAAAATTTTTTAGTTGAGAGAAATGGCATCATCTTCATCTGCTACAATGAAGAAACAAGGAAAGGAGGTTTTCAATGTCCAATTGGTAAGCAATGAAGTGTGTAAGCCGTAGAAGTTTCACGTCATTCCGGAGAGCGCGATCAAGGGAGATATTAATGGTGGTCTGTCATCGGTTCTAAAATTTTTTTTGATGGTAAATGACATTAGGTCATGTTACATGTGCAAAATTGGAGAGATTGGAGATATGAAATCAGGGAAGCATATGACAAGTTATGAAGCAATGGGGTGTTGAAGTCAGAACACCAAAAGGTTTCCGAACAAGGGTTAGTTCATGCCCTAGATCTTTCACAAAATTTTAAAGTGGACTAGATTAAAATTGTACTAAGTATAGTACACGACATGCAATTATGACTAGAGGATGGACCAGTTTAGATAACAAAAGACATGATTCACCGGGTAACTGGATACCCTAAAATATGTGGTAAGAGAACAATGAAATGGGTATGTGCAGGATCATGGTATACCAAACTATGGCCTTAAGTGGCAATGAAAAATCAGGGTTAGTCAACTTGACATAAAAGGTTGAACATCTTATGAACCTTATGTGAAAAATTTGTAAGAGTAGAATCTGTAGAAAATTGAATGTAGTTTCTAAACTACTAGCCCTTGTTTGAATTTTTTTTGGTCTAATTATTCAAAATTTGAGATTTCAATGCAATACTACAAAAATTTTAGGGAAAAGATAAAGAGTACGTGTATGTCTGACCACCTTAATCACAATCAAATGATGATATATTTTCCCAAGATTCTAGATATAAGTAGTAGACTCATGCCCAGATGTGACGCATATTTTTTTTGTAATTTTTGGTCAAATAAATAATTAATTATGAATTTTTTGCTACAACTTTTTTAGAATAAAAAAACTCTCGTGTCTGACCACCTTAACTAATTCAAAATTTTACCAAATTCAAAACTTTTTTTTTCTTATAGTAGTCAAAGCATAGAATGTGACGCATGTTTCAAATTTTAAAAAGGTTAAATGGTTTGAAAGTTATAGTTGTTTTTCAATTAGTATGTCAATTATGACTTTAAAGATAACTCAATTGAAAATAAGTAATATTTACTTACTGAACTCAAAATTTGACAACAATTATATTGATGAAAAAGTCGTCAGCTACATGGTCGAAGTCTCGATATTAGAAACTATCTCCTGAAACATGCCTAAAGGGTTGACCACCCATGTTTGGTATTACCGAAGCAAATACCAGGCCTAATTGGATATCCGATAAAATTAGATATCCGATATTTTTGGATATCTGATCATATCGGATATCCGAAAAAGCCCGCTTATTTTGAAATTTCAATTGCCCCACTTTTCCCAAATTCAAGTTTCATAATAAATGTATTTTTTAATAGTAATATTAATTGTGTTATATTAAATTGTATTCTTTTTATGTTAATATTAATTCAATTGAGTATTTTTTTCAATTTTAAGTTATATATTATAAATTATTATTTTTAATATTAATATTAAATAATAATAGCATAGCATTAATATTATAATATAAATTTTTATATTAGTATGTATTATATTATTTGATATACAAAATGATTTCAAAAAAATACATGCACAGTTGATTTGAGGACAGACAGTTTCAGCCCAAATCCTCTTGAAAGTATCCAGCACAGGATTTTTCTACAGACTCCTTGTAGTTTCAGTGGTCTGACTATATTGAATAAGTAGATGTCAATGGACTTCCCCTCGATTGAATAAAATCAATTGATTTTTTAACTCTCGAAAAGAAATTTCACACAGATGTAGAACCACCCTATGCTCATCATCTATTCTAGAAACTAACAATGACATAAAAATTGATTTAAGAACATTTAAGGTACATTGTCCACAAAAAGGTATATGAAACCTTTAAATATACATTAAAAAGTGGAGGTGAAGGCTCTAGATCTGAGAGAGAGAGAGAGAGAGAGATAGATTTTGCTAAAATTTTAGCGGGAGATATTGAATATTTGATAATATCGGATATCCGATAGTTTTAGATATCCGATTCTATTTTCTGGTGTAAAAAAAAACAAGATTCTCTGGGTCCTTCCAGCGAGTAATAGTTGGAGTCATTGAGTCAAAATTGGTCAAATGTATCCAAAGTAAAATGATGATTCCTTGGGGTGAAGGGATGGTGTTCAAAGATTGCTTCCTAGCACCGAATGGACTATGCCATTAGCTCCACTTGGGCAGGTAAATGCTAGGAACAACCCCGTTTTGACCTGTTGGTTAGAAATCTCATTTTTTCTTTTTTGTCCTAAATTTATGGATGATCTTGAAAAAATTGCAGTCTTTAGGGTTTGCTAGGTCTAATTGCCTTTGAAAATCAGAAAAACCCTAGTTTTGGTCATCAGCGTTCTAATCTCCTGTTACTTTATCGGATGACTTAAGTCTCAAAATAAGCATGTGCACTTCTATTTTCCTCTTAGACACTGAGTCTCCTTAAGGTTTAGGAATATTCCCTTTTATTTAGCGAATGCCCGAAAGCCTTTGTCGCCCAATCTCATGAGCTTGTCAAAATATTCCTTATCATCTAACGACTTAGCGTTTCCCTTTTAGTATCCGGATCTCACAATGTTTTCTCAAGATCTAGCAACTACTGTATTAGATTTATCACTAAGAGACTATAGTTGCGTGATCTCCAAATTGAATTTACCTATGGTCAGGCAATCTCGGGATGATTTATTAAAGTGGTCTTCTATTCGGCGATTATGAGTTTTCTCTTTAGTCGCTAAATCTTGAGATGGAATAGTGGTCTTCTTTGGTGGTTGTCTCAAGATCTTGTGATGTTCTCATGATTAGTCTTTTCATTCAATGAGTGAGAGTTCCTTTGGTCGCGTTATCTCCAAATGTTGGTGGCTATCTCTTGCATGGTTAGTTTTTCTACGACGCGGTTGTCTCCAGATCTTTGAATGCAGTGATTAAGTGACAAAGGATTGTTAGATTTAATGAGAACCGTTGATGATTTTTGATCATGTGGACGGTGCTTGATCTCCAGTTTTAACTCAAAGTGAAGAAATTTTCTCACGATTTGGATTTCCCTTTGTTGCGTAATCTCCAGATGTACCTGAGGTCAAGTGAAGGTTAATGTAATGGTTAAGGCCTGGAGGTTATGATTGTATTCAGTGATATGGAGACTGTGTGGTCATGTGATCTCATGTTCCTGATGGTTAAGTAGAAAACCTCCAGCGATTCAGCGACACGGTTATCTCTGGGTCGCTGAATCAAGCGGTTAGTTGTGAAAATCTTTCATGACTTAATGTGGGCCGTAAGATGAAATGACGAATGAGATCAATGGTAGTCGTGTATTCTCAAATAAAAAGTTGAACAATCAAAGGATTCAACGATTAGGAGACTTCAGGTTTTTCGCCAGATCTCTAGGTCAGGTGATCACTGAATGTTTTAAAGAATGAATATGTTGCCGTGACTATGGTTTCGACTATAGTTGCCAGATCTCAGAATGAAATTTATTAAGGATTTCTTCCCCTTAGTCATGAGATCTCCAGATGGCTGGGTCAAGAAATCTCAAAATAAAGTTGGAAAAGTCAAAAGTGTTCCGCGACTACGAGAATCCCTCTTAGTCGCCAGATCTCGGAATACTTTTCTAAGGTGCCAATATTATAAAATGATTGTCTTTTTCTTCAGTCGCCAAATCTCAAAATATTTAAATTTAAATTTATGAGCTATGTCTAGTAAATTGAAACCCTGTGCGTGCTGAAGTAATGGCAGAAGTGACCTTTTGATAGTTGGAGATGTCAGAAATGGTGGTGCATTCAATACTGCAGGATAAAATAGCTAGAGGCGGCTCATTTGAGAATTACGAAGCTTATTGAAGAAGTACAGAGCGCTAGGTTTTTTGAGCTTTTCGGACTTGCAGTGTGATTAGTGAATTTGCAGAGGAATTTTCAGAGCTACAGTCAGGATGAGTCAGGCGACAGCAAGTGGAGCTTCCAGTAGTCGGGGGTCTAAGGAGAAAGTTAAAGAAAGCTTCTCGGATGAATTTCTCACTCTCTTGCCGGGTTCATCCAAAAATAAAAAGGTTATTGATGATATCTTTGTGGATGATTTAGCTTACTGTAGAGATGCTAGGCTGCCTGAAATCACATGCATGCGTCTTTTCAGCTATTTTTATAAAAACCGTGATAGTTTTATATCGGTTTCAAACCCTTGGACTTCAGGGTTAGCCAAATTGATTGTCCCAGAAGTATTT
Source organism: Chamaecyparis obtusa (assembly GCA_027943335.1). Lineage (NCBI taxonomy): Eukaryota > Viridiplantae > Streptophyta > Pinopsida > Cupressales > Cupressaceae > Chamaecyparis > Chamaecyparis obtusa. The sequence goes on along the minus strand of BSBK01007329.1, from coordinate 42,972 downwards.
CTTGATGTAGACGCATTGCTTGCCATGTCAAGATGTTATGATCCTCTCTCAAAGACCATTAGAAAAGAGGATGGTTCACCCTTGGTAACCCTAGACTGAAATTCTTTCATGAATGTTTTCAGAATTCAGTTTCCAATGGCCACATAAATTAACTTGCAGGCTCAAGCGAACAGATATGTCAGAGAGGTTGCTTTGGTCTCTAGGGAGATTAAGAGTCATATGCCTAAAGAAAATAGAAATTATATTGCACCTATGGCTGGGTCAATTCCATATGCTTACAAGGACCTGAAGTTTTACATAAAATACTTTGCGTATGGGATATGCCAGGTTTTGGGAACTGATGCGGGCCTTGAGAGGATTACATCTGATATTTTGATGTTAGTGATGGATTCACAGAGCCGTATGGTAAGCAAAGGGTATGATTATATTGGTTATGTAATAAACAAGATGCATGAAGGTTTTCTATCCTTGAAGAATTTCACCTTTGGTTCTCCACCCAGATTCATGCACTACTCCCTTCTGATGCACCTAATTGTGTATCACAATTATGGTCTTATAAATTTGAATGACCTCAAACCACAAATGATGTGGAATGGACAACCTAACCTAGTACAGTTTTGGTTAGGAGTTTGGAGCCCTTCTTGCCCTAGGCGAGATTTTGGTGCCTTTGAGAACTGGATTGTGTACCCCATTCTCTGGAGTATGGGAGTTAATTGTACAAGATTATCCACCAAGGTCCTGCAATTGGTGAGACCCCAATAGTTTGTTCATAATTGGACCAAGGGTCACAATTGGGGAGACATTTACTATGAGAAGGGCTATACAATGATTAGGGTTTATGGATGCCCTCAGCCTCCTCATCTACTTCCATTTTATGTTCCACCAAGAGTTTCATTTCTAGAGTTTGTCTGGAAACTCATGTTGACAGAAAAAGAACACTTGGCTTCCCACAGGAAAGGGAATCTCACTCCTCGACACTTCAGGGTGCATTATATTACAATTGGAAAGGGAGATTTTAGTAAAGTAAATGATTGGTTAGAGAAATATAGGATGTTTGCAGCTCCACATAGCTATGTAGATACAAAAGGTTTCATGGCTACTGCAAGGAGATACTACATGCCTACCATTCCTTTCAATAAGCTACATGAAGAGTATCCTAAGGAGGATGTGATCAGAAACATCATTGAAGATGATGAAGTGGAGAAAAGAATTAGACAATTGGATTGGTTACACAAAATTGAGAGAGAAGTAAAAGGAAAAGGATTGGTATTTGGGGGTTTCTTTCCCACTTTGCCTTACATCCAAAGGCTTGAGTAGATGATGGCTCAATTTGACACACTTGTTGAATCCATGAAGGATTAGATTGATGATGCTAATCAGGGTAAGAAGGCCCACTCTGATTCTAAATGTGATGAGGACAGTGATGGTGGATACCCAATATATAGCCCACCCCCTATGGAGCAACCATTAATTGAAGAACCAAAGGAAGGAGGTGAGACCGTCAACCTCAGTGAGCTGCCTAGCTCAGAGGATACCCTTGAGCCCTTACAAAAGAAGAGGAAGTTAATGGCAAGGGAGTAATCAAAGAAGAATAAAGATAGAGTAAGTTCCCTCTACGGGACTAGCTTTCATCACCATAAAATAAGGAAAGCAATCAGAGAGGCTAAAATGCAACAAAGGTATGAAACAGAGGATGTAGAGTTGCCTTTGGCCTTGGGCCAAGATGAAAGATTAATTAAGCAAGATGCCTTCATGAAGGATGATAATTTTGTGAATTCTAAGGAATTCAAAAGTTTTTTGCTATGGCATAAGCAACAATAGGTGGCCTCAAGTGTACAAATAACTGAGGAGGGTCAAGTGCTAGATGAGGCATTGCAACAATTGAGGGAATATGACCCCGAGGAAGAAAATCTTACTCCAAATGAGGCCAGAGAATTAGTAAGAAAAAGTAATATGTTGCTTGTGCCAGGGTGGAGTTTGTATACTGACTTCATAATAGATCAAATAAAGAGACAGGAAGATGTTACTCTGTCTTCTGAGACCCAAGTGGGGGATATAATAAGAGGATTTGGGTATAGCCCAAAAAGTCAGGCCTTGGCCATGTGGAGTCTATATCCAAAAGACAAGAAGCCACATATTTTGAATGTGAAAGAGCAGATGGAAGGGGACAAAATTGTGTGGCCTATCCACAATACAGGGGACTTGGAGATTTCTCAGGTTTTGACCCAATTTGCCAAGTTAAATGAAGATAAAACTAAGCAATTATCAGAAAGATATGGTAATCTTTTAGAGGATTATAGTGCCCTGGTAAAAGATAGGGACTTGCAGATAATAAAAGTTATAGCATTGGAAAAATAGGTAGAGGAGCTGCAATTACAAATAATAAATACTCCCATGGTAGCCCCTGCACCTCCTAAACAGCCCACATCAACAGAGGCACAAGGAATGACAGATGAGGAGGTGGCAGCTGAATTGAAGAAGATCAATGATGAAAAGAATGAGGTAGTATTGCAAGCCTTGTTGAGTGTTTTGTAGCACAGATTGAACACAATCAAGGATAAATTTGACCTAGTTTATAATGCTTATGGAAAATTGCCTGAATTGCAAAAGGAGGTCAACAGTTATGTGCAAATTTTGAATGAGTTTTATACAGTGTGGTTTGTCAGGGCACCACTTTTTGAAAGATTGATTTTGGCTCAATCTTTGGGGAGTAACATACCAGATACAGTTGTAAGATTTGGTGAGGAGATTGATAGAATTAAAGCCATTTTACCACTTTTCAAGGGTAAGGAAGATTTGATTGAGGCTAAGATAGCCATGCTCAGCTCCTGTACCAACAGATTCATCCCCTCAATTTTGAGTACAGATGGGACAATAAAGAGCCTTGATAATTGGAGATTGGATGCTGATCTTGTACTGCCTAGGAAAGAGGCATTTTTAGGTGAGATTAATGATGTTGATTTAGAGAGCTTCAACAAAGCCTTATATGAAGCCATCAAAGCAGAGGTGGACCTCACCAAGTTTGTGTTAGATGTTAAGGCAATTATAGATGCCAAATGGGGGATACAAAAATCCCAACTACAACTTGTCCAAGGTTTTAATTGGCCGTTAGAGGAACAGGTAACTGCATGGGATGAAATGACAAAGCCCAAAAAGGCTAGATCTGCCGCAGTTGATTTGGACATTTTGGATGAAGATTGAAAAGGACATCTGACACACCTGACACCTGATCCAAGGAATACAAGGTTGATAAGCTATCATTCAAGAATGGTGTAGGTTAGCCTGAAATGGCAGTCACCATGTCTCATTGAAATCAAGGAGTTATCATAAATATTTTCAGTTGAAGGTGTCAATTTTTGAGAAGCCAAAGATGTACCATAGTCCGAGGAAGTTTTGTCCTTTCACCACCTAAGGGTTGGTTGTATATTTTGTTGCATTTTTATGCTTTAAAAGGAGTTAGGTTTTCCAACCACCTGAAGCTTGTTGCATTCCCATTAATGAGGGAGTTCCAAGGTGGTTGTGAAAAGGCTATATAGAGTTGAAAACTCATTTTTGTAAAGGGTTGGTAAAAAAAAAAAGAAAAGGAGTAGAGATTGAAAAGATATAGAAAATAGAACCAAATTTCTTAGAAGTAGATCACCAAGCTTTGTGTCTGGTCTTCTGAGTAATGGAATTGTGAATGTAAGTGGCAAGTTGATTCTAATACAAATACACTACAACTTTTGCCATATATTGTTGTTGTCTCTTTGCTTATGTATTTACTCTTGTATGTTTTTCATGTTAGGCATTTGAAATATACCAGTTGTAAGGCAACCTGCTTGACTATTTTATGAGCTTCTTTCAAGGAAAGAATTAAAAGTGCTTGTATTTCATCTTGGAGAGTAAATATATTTGTATGGATCTTTGATGATAACAATATTTGGTTAACAAAATAGTTAGTAAGGCAACCTATTTGGGTTTGTAGTTGGTATGTAAGGCATATTGTTGTATTTCTTTTTAGGGTTTACTTGTTGATTTGCATTGTGATTCTGTTGCCCTTAGGATTAGGCACTGGTTTGGTATTTGTTTCTCACAGTTGTATCTTTCACTGATCTCAGAAGAGAAGTTGAAACTTTCAAATCATTTATCAATACCTTTTTATTTTTATGGTTATGTTTATTGGACTTGATAGATTGGATTGTGCCCAGGGCATTTAGTTCATATTTCCTGATTCTGTTAAGAGAGAATCATATTAGGTTGTCCCTCCTTAAAAGGAAGAAGGATGAGAATCCTTAAAGCACTGATTGTTGCTTCACTTACAGTCACACTTTGTCTGGTTAAAGTTTGCATTAAAGTGATTACAATCATATGCACAGTGTTCTATAGGTTTATGCATTAAGAAGACTAGAAGCTAATCAGTGTCCACTCACAAGAATACTGTAAAGATAGTCATCATCAAAAGGTAATACCTGCCTGAGTCTGTGGAGCTCAAAAATGAAGGAGGATCTTATCCAATCATTAGCAATTAGGTCTTTCTCTTGTGGGAATCAGTCTCAAGGAACACAAGTTCAAGTATCATTTTTAGACCCTACAAGAAAAATCCATAACACGACCACTGAGTCAGTAGAACGTTCCGGACCATGCCGGACCAAAGAGTCCCCAAGGTGCACTAAGCACGATGTGGTAGCGAACTTTTGAGGCTCGTAACTCAGACCCCATGAGAGGTATCAAAAATATGTGAGATGCTATAGGACTATGTTTATGAGGCCTACAATAAATTCTCTCCATTCTGGGAGATTCAAATTTGTTTGAATTTGGCACGCCAGTCTCGCTCGATGCCAAAACTTATAGTAAGGGTCAGTTGAAAGTTGCACCAATGGATTTATTCCAAACCATTCATCCCAGCACCGAATGGACTATGCCATTAGCTCTAGTTGGGCAGGTAAACACTAGGGACAACCCTATTTTGACCACTGAGTCAGTAGAATGTTCCAGACCATGCCAAACCAAAGTGTCCCCAAGGTGCACTAAGCATGATTGGGAAATGAACTTTGAAGGCTCATAACTTGGACCCCATGAGAGGTATTAGAGATCCTTGAGATGCTACAAGACCACATTTCTAAGGCCTACAATAACCTCTCTCTATTCTGGGAGATTCAAATTTGTTTGAATTTGGCACGCCAGTCTCGCTCCATGCCAAAACTTGCAGTGAGGGTCAGTTGAAAGTTGCACCACTGGATTACTTCCAAACCATTCATCCTGACACCAAATGGATTGCACCATTAGCTCTGATTGGGCAGGTAAATGCTAGGGACAACACCATTTCAACCAATGAGTTAGTAGAACATTTTGGACCATGTCGGACCAAAGTGTCCCCAAGGTGCACTAAGCACGATTGGGCAGTGAACTTTCAAGGCTCGTAACTCAGACCTTGTGAGAGGTATCAAAGATCTATGAGATGCTACAATACTATGTTTTTGAGGCCTACAATAACCTCTCTCCATTCTAGGAGATTCAAATTTTTTTGAATTTGGCACACCAGTCTCGCTCGGTGCCAAAACTTGCAGTGAGGGTCAATTGAAAGTTGCACCAATGGATTTCTTCCAAACCATTCATCCTAGCACCAAATGGACTATGCCATTAGCTTTGGTTGGGTGGGTAAATGCTAGGGACAACCCTATTTCAACCATTGAGTTAGTAGAACGTTCCGGATCACGCTGGACCAAAGTGTCCCCAAGGTGCACTAAGCACGATTGGGCAGCGAACTTTGAAGGATCATAACTCGGACCTCGTGAGAAGTATCAAAGATCCATGAGATGCTACAAGACCAAATTTCTGAGGCCTACAATAACCTCTCTCCATTATGGGAGATTCAAATTTGTTTGAATTTGGCAAGCTAGTCTCGCTCAATGCCAAAACTTGCAGTGAGGGTCAGTTGAAAGTTGCACCACTGGATTTCTTTCAAACCATTCATTTCGGCACTAAATGGACTATGCCATTAGCTCTGATTGGGTGGGTAAACACTAGGGACAACCTTGTTTTGATCACTGAGTCAGTAGAACGTTCCGGACCATGCTAGACCAAAGTGTCCCCAAGGTGCACTAAGCACGATTGGGTAGAAAACTTTTGAGGATCGTAACGCGGACCCCATGAGAGGTATCAGTGATTTGTGAGATGCTACAAGACCACATTTTTGAGGCCTACAATAACCTCTCTCCATTCTAGGAGATTCAAATTTGTTTGAATTTGGCATGCCAATCTTGCTCGATGCCAAAACTTGCAATGAGGGTCAGTTGAAAGTTGCACCACTGGATTACTTCCAAACCATTCATCCCGACACCAAATGGACTACGCCAATAGCTCCAGTTGGGTGGGTAAACACTAGGGACAAACCCATTTTGACCACTGAGTCAGTAGAATGTTCCGGACCACGCTGGACCAAAGTGTCCCCAAGGTGCACTAAGCATGATTGGTTAGCAAAATTTTGAGGCTCATAACTTGGACCCCATGAGAAGTATTAGCAATCCGTGAGATGCTACAAGACCACATTTCTTAGGTGTTCCTAGTGTATTTGCAGTGGTACAAGTAGAGTACTTATATTTTGTCCAAAAAATCAATACCTGAATTTGAGATATGTTTTGATATGGCCAAAAGAGTGCTTGATTATTGACAAAAGGGTGTTTAATTATGTAATTATGCCAGTTTAAAGTCTTTTAGCCATTGAGAGTAAAGGGTAAGTCTAGAAACCTTGAAACTAGTTTAATAGATATCCTTATATACCTCAAATGATGAATTACATGTGTGAACACACGTAGCACATAAAGCGTACACATAAATTTTCTTAAGTCATGAAGCATACATATAGCACATAGATTATAAAGCATACCACATGAATTCACTTAAGTCATGCACGTAGCCCATACACATGAATTTAGTTACGAAGAATGTAGTTGAATATACATGAATATACTTAAGGCATAAATTGTACACATGAGTACATATACACAAGCATATTTATATACTAACAATGAATAAATGAACACATGTAATTAACAAATTGAATCGAATATCAAGTTTCATATATATATCAAAATGAACAATAATTCTGTACATATTTACATGTCAACATATCTAGATACAATGTGGCATACGCCATCTCAAAATGTGTCATATGACATCTCAAAATAAGAAGTTCAACTACAAATGTTTCTAGGACATCCTATTCTACTGGTGGATCATCAAAATGCAGCCTCTTTGAAGTACTCTTTGGCTCTGATGGATCTTGGATTCAAACACAAAAGTGAAACCCCAAGTTAGATTAAAATTCAGAATCATAGTCAACAATAATAAATAAAATTTAAACTAAAATTGAACTCTCATATACCTCACCTCTTTTTCTCCTCCCGCGGACATGAGACCTAATATATGTCCTTGGTAGTGCAGGAATAGTGCCACCAATGTCGACTCCCACCTGTATATGTTTGCGAACATGAGATTTATCTATGAGTTATACTATTTAATGTTAAATACTTGGTAGCAAATATATGTTTACAAAATAACTAAATTAACATTAAAACTTACCTGTGTTGAACTTTCTTTAGGGATTGTTGGCTGAGTCATCAATGATACAAACCCTTGGCGTTCTGCCTCCCTCAAACTAGGAGTGACCTACAAAATTCAAACAGATACTTCATACTATCATAACTTGACCATATTATATATACTTGATAGTAAAATGCACACAAATAACTTTAGAAATGTACGTACCGTGGGGCTATCACTACAAATTGATATGCCTATGACTCTATCATGACGATAGGGTCTCACAGCATCATCATATGCCACTCTCTGTCAAATAAACCATGTAAATTAAAAATGAGTACGCACAACTGACAATTATACATGTATGCATAAAAAAACTAAATTACTTAATTACCTTTCTTTTATCAATGACTGACACCTTCACCCCCTCACATTGCTCCCCGGTGGCAACTGGTGACACCTGCATCAGTATGTAAAAGATGATCATAAAAATTAGAAAACAATGTACATATACTATTATCATAATTTAAAAGGAAACCAATGAGTACATTAAAATATATGTACCATGGAAGTGTCAAGACAAAATGATATGGCTGAAAGCGTGGACCCCTCCACCTGTACCATCTCCTCCTCTGTCATCAACTAAACATAAATGTAACACATAAAAATACATAAGTGGGAAATTATTATAAGGAAATTCTACTAAAAATACGAACAATAAAATTTAAATACAATGTAAAAGTGAATGGTTTACCCTTACCGTAACAGTGGGAGTCCATGGCTCTGTAGGCTCTTGATGCACATCTTCATGAGCTGCTTCAGTGCTTGTAGTGTGTTGTGTAGAATCATCCCCATCAAAGCTGAAATTATATGCATCACTATCAGTCAGGGGACCAAAGCATATATTCTTGCATATAATGCAAGTGTGGGGCACACAAACATGTGAGCTCATGGAGGATATGGAAGCGCTAGAAGCATTAGGACGAGGAGGCAACAATGTCATGCTCTGTGTAACCAACATATCACTCAAGGTGTGAATGGCTCGAATAGTTTGTGAGCAGGCCTCAACAATAATATCTGGATGCTGCACTGTGGGAGGTGGTGAAATCTCAGGAGGGGGGACATATGTGCAAGATTTCACCCATTGTGCCCATGGCTTGTCTTGCGAAGAGCCTAAACCTACACCTTGGTTCGGTCTCATACTCCAATAATTCACCTTGTAACTGAGCACAAATTCAGTATAAATTTTTTTAATAAAATAAAATGGGACATCCAAATTGTTGTGAGGTGGTCTATCAAAAACCATTCACCAACGGTCCCAAAAAGTTGTCACGTATTACACTATTTGTGCACCATTTAATTGACAACTTGGTTTTTTTATGGTCTACTTTTAGACCGGTTTTAGGATCCACAAAAATATTAGCTATGTCATGTTTTGTTATATTTAGGTTCATCACTTGATCATAATCAAACCCATCATCAAACTGGGCGTGCATGGAATCGCACCAAAGAAGTGCAACACTATGTTGCTGTGTAAGTTTCTCCATGTTTTCAATAATTGAGTTCAATGTCATAAACATGGGGTGCAATATGGGGATATTGGCATATGTGGTTTGAAATCCTCTAAGTTCATTTAGATTATCTCCTATTAGATCTTCTAAACGGTGACGGTTTGTGACAAGTACATCTTCTGGAGGTGGGAGATTACTGGGAGGTGATTCTGGATTGTTTGCAGGATCATTAGGAGGGTTTTTTGATTCCATGTTTGATAACAATGAAAAAACAAATAGATAATTACAATGAATTTTATAAAACAATACAAAAATTCATTGCTACCCTAATTTTTATATAAAAAACTATATATTTCTATTTAAAAATAATAAAAATAGTAAAAATTAGAAGCTTTCACTTACCTAGCAATTTAGGAAAAATCAAATAGAGGATTTGGGAGCTGATATCCAATAACCTTAGCTGTGTTCACATTTTTACAATGAAAAAAAGTTGAACGCGGCTGGGTACAAAGATATATATCTACTGGTAAATATCAGATATATGATATTATCGGATATTCGATAATATCAGATATCCGATTAAGCCTTTAGATTTGGCTTTTGGCTTGGCTAGGTGTACTGACACCTAGGCCTACTAAAAAGTCAACAAATCTATTTGTGCACTTTTGGACGAGTGAAAATAAGTTTTTTTCACATTGCCCCTTTTTGGCATACCATGATCCTGCACATACCCAAATGTTTAAGCAAGGAGGAGATTCAAGTGAACACTTAGGTAGTCTGGAATAAGCTTAGAATGACAGTCTCCACTATCACTGATCTGGAGATTGAGTTTGCAGTGAGGGTAATTGCTCACAAATTTTATCAATCAAGTCAGTTGGACAACATCCCGTGTATGACAGTGGACCAGGCTTGGAAAATCATCAAGAAGGGTCATACCTATGACCTTACCAAGCTTGAACTAACTCAACTTGCCGAGAACCTTACTTCTATCCAGAAAGAAAAGAATTCTATGTGTAAGTTCAGTTCCCTACTCGCTTGTCTATTCTTTTACATTCAGAAGTGTTTTCCTACTTTTGGAGGAGTAATTTGGGATAAGAACAAGCCTATCACAGTTCAAATTAATGAGTTTGTAAGTCAGATAGGAGAGAATTTTGAGGGAGTAATGGAAAACTATTTTGTTGAATTCAAGAAGAAAATGAGGAAGAGAAGTAGGATCCCTACGTCTTTAGTTGAGAAGTACAATCAAGATATCTATTTCTTAGTAGATATTGGTTTTACATATGCTCAAGCTATTTTACTGAGGGTATCATGGCTAATGCCATTACCTTATGAGGTTAATATTGATGAGACCACAATAATAATCGCAACCCTGTTAGCTGAGGAAATTGATCAAAAGGCTTCCTACTTTGGAACATATGAGGAGGCTAAGTCTAAAATAACCATGGGATTGAAGTCTGCTACCATGGAGAGAAAGAGGAAAAAGATAGTAAAGAACCTAGTGAAAATGATAGGAGAGAGAGAGAGGTAGATGCACCTGTTGAACTAACACAAGGACTAGGAGAAGATAAAGAAAGTGAATCCACTGAAAGTGAAGAAGAGGAGAAATTAGTGGAGAAGAAAGGCAAGAAGGTAGTAATTGTTGAGCCTATAAGCAATATAGTACAAAAACCTAAGGCTATTTCATCACCTATTCTTAGGCCAAGAACAATGTCAGTCTCTACAGCTGTAGCTGCCGAGCCACAAAAGAAAACTCTTGTATCAGGGAAAAGGAAAGTTGTTCAGCCTAAGGCAGTGTCGAGCTAGTCAAGGAAGAAGCCTACATGAGGAAATTGATTTTAGAGAAAGATGATGAGGAAACATAGAATGATGGGGAGGTGTGTGTGTGAAAATTGTACCTGATCTGTAGACACAACACTTCAGTAAAACATTAGAGGTTAGCTATAATCAAAATCGTGCAAAATTGAAATCTAATCTAACCAAGCGATTTACTGCCTTCTAATAGGTGCGAGATTGATGTTCTCAGATTGTAATCGAGATCAGTGACCTAGACGACACCTAAATGAAGGATTTGAATGTAATTGATCTATATTTTTGATATTTTCTATGCAATAAGAATGATAAAAACTGATATGAATCTATGCTAATATGAAATTGATATGCTATGAATGCTATTGAAAATTGATATGCTATAAATGCAAAAATAAGATTGATCTCACAAAGATGTCGATTCGCAAGAGCTTTGATTCTTCAATTCCAATTCTCTAGCGTGATTGTGCAAAATATGAGATGAATTATGAAGAGCTGAGCCTTGGTTTTATAGAAATCCAAGGCTTTGGAGGTGCATGAGAAAAAGCCATAAATCACTCAAATAACTCAACTTGATTTTTGAGTTATTTTTAAATAAAGATAATTAAGTCACAAAAATCATGCAAAAGCATAGTTCAACTTGAATTAGAAGTTTAGATCAACTTTAAAACTCGAAAAGATGTTGAGTTTCAAAAAGCTAACAACTTGCATTGATTTTCCAATTTTGAGTTTAACTGGTCCTTGAATGTGCACATGGATAATTATGATTTAATAAATAAATAAAGTGATTTATTCTCAACTTAACTGCTTTTTGAAATAAAATAATTAATTTATGGGTTAATTAACTATTTTACCAAACTTTTATTAAAAATTATATTATTAAATAATGACAACATGCTTTAATTAATTAAATAAGAATTTAATCAATTATTCATAGGAATTTTGATTTATTGTCAAAATTAAATAATACAATTAATAATAGATATAATTAAATTTAATTAAACAATTAAGTGGCAAATATTAAATCTAATTAATTAAATATGCAAAATATTTAATTAATCAAATTTTAAGATAAATGTGATTTATTGCCAAATAATTATAAAATTAAAGATAATTAGGAATATTACTAGGAATATTCCCCGATGTAGAATTTAAGATAATCAATTATGATTCGATGATGTTTAGATGTGCCTTAGATTAGGACTTTGATGTCGATTTCGTTCGAATTGAAGATGTAGGAGATTAATGAACTTATAGCCCATTTTTGGGGTATTACATTTTGCCCCTCTTTGAATTAATGTGCGAAGCGCAGTGGTTCAAAGAAAGTCTATGTTTGATAGAGATATGAAACTGATGCGAAATTGATAATTGATGAGACAAAAGCTGATTGATATTGATTTGATATGAAGATAATAGGTCCTGAATGACCAAAGATAATGTTCACTATAGTAGCGATGAACCGCGGATTGCGAAAAAGTGTCAAAACACCTGATTCCAAACCTTAGGATTGCAAAGAAGTGAGTGACCCGTTCTAGACTAGATTGTCTTAGCAGAACTAGCAGGTATCACATCCGAATCCTTCAGTTGCCAAAGAACCAAGGGAAGAACACTGATGAACTGATGGGTGCAAAAACTGATATAGTTTACAAGATTAGGAGAATACCAGATTGATATGGATCTTGATGAATCTGATATGCCCCAAGTGATGGTAGATTTGCCCCGAGCGATGAGGTCTTTTTGATGAATCAGTAACTAGACGTGATTATTGTCTTGATTACTGATGAAAGATATTGATTTCCAATTTGATTACAGACTTTGAATGATATGCAATACCATGCCCCCTTCGGGATTAAAATTGAAATTTGACAAGAAAAGTCAGTGTTGAGAGTTTAGAAGCATGTTAATTGATTTAAGAAGTGGTTAAACACGTCCGGTGAATGCATTCTACATCGTTTAGAGGTTCTGGAGACCAAGGTTGACTAGGTTTGATCATGAGTTGACCATAGTTGACCAAGTTGAAATTTTGATAGTTTGATGTAAGATTATCAGTTAAGTTGAAAAATGGATTTCTACTATGATTGAAGGTTGATTATGCAAGTAGTTAACAATATGAATGATCTCAGATTTTGATTTTGATCCCAAAAAAGGATTCTACTTGCTATTTCGTTGGAGGAACCTTCGTGTGGGATTCGGCTCTTGTTAGATTGGAAGATGCGAGTGGAGAATCATTTAAGCTTCGAAGTTTATTTAGCCATTTTGAGATCATGCAAACATGCAAAATGCAAAGAGACATGCAAGATGAAATTCAACCTAAGACCTAGGACCTAGTCACTGATCATGTGTCGATTTGTTATCATCATTGAACTTTTAGGTAACCGGATAAATCAATACAATGCCCACTAGCCATGAAACCATAGACATATGAATATCGATTTGTATGTGCAAGAATCAATACAACACCCACTGGTTATACAACCATGGACATATGAATATTGATTTGTATTCAGAATGTTGGATTAGATATAAGCACCAAGGCACAAACGCTAGGATGACTTGAATATCATGTCCATTTTGATATAGCAATTTGTACAAGCATCAAAACATAAACATCGTGATGACCTAAGTACGCCTTGCGTTTAACATACACATCAAACAATCAAAAGATCATTCTAAATCTAGTGTGAATTACCCGTAGTGACCCTTTATTATTCACCTCCTTAGGCAAGATTGCGTTTCACAGTAGGAGAAAGAATTTACTTTAAAAAGATAATAGTTAGATCAAATGTCCTTGAATTTTTTGGGTATCAATGGTCGAGGTACGCATGGCCATCCAATTCGAGATAGAGGCTCTTACTGTAGGACACCATTTCAATCCAGAATTTCCAAAGTTGTTAGATTTTCACATACAAGCAGAAGACAAAGAAAAGATTATGCCCCCAGTCATCACCCTCTAAATCCTGTAAAGGACATCATCGAAGAGCTCGAAGGGACACAATATGCAAAAATCTCAATGTGGATCAGCAAGCATACAAGGAGATAAAAGCATGAAAAGCACAAATTATTTTCAGTTGAGTTTTGATGTTTGATTGTTGTAGATGCAAAATCCTTTCTGGAGACGAGACAGACAGACAGACTCAACTGGAAGCTTCAAAGGACTCTGACTGGATAGGAAATGTCTAAGATACATGGGAGACCATAGGATATGACATTGATTGCCCCCAAATTTGAACATTGATAGGATACAGACGCTTGAGCTGATTGGTGTACAGACCAACTTATTGAAACCAGGATATGCAGAAACAAACCGGGAGATATGTACAAACTAAAGCAAGACTGAAAGCTGGGAAAGACCAAGATTGTGCTGATAGATGGAGCATTTTGGAACAAGTGGCGCCCATTTGCCGGGTTTTCACCATCTTGGCAGAGATTCTATTTTTGCTACCAAGGTGCCTGTTTCCAAGTTTTCACCAAGGCACTTTTTTTTTTTTTTTTTTTTGTATTTTTCATTTTTTTCAATTTTTTTTGAATTTTTGATATTTTTTTATTTTTTTGAATTTTTGATATTTTTTGATTTTTTTGTGAATCATCAAGGTGCCTATTGCTAGGTTTTCACCAAGATGTTCATTTTTTCAGGACTTTTTCTGATTTTTAGGATTTTTTCAGGATATTTAACCATAGACTGAATTGCTTAGGCGTAGAATTTCTTCAGATGGAGAACGTTGATTGGTTCTCGGAGCTTTTCTCCTTCAGTCGTTGAGAGTTGATAGGCACCAGAGCCAAAAGTAGCAGTGATAACAAAGGGACCCAGCTAATTGGGTTCGAACTTCCCCTTGCATTCTCGATGTGATTAATTTTTAGGATTTTCTCTCAACACTAGATCACCAACTTGAAATTCTCTATGTCTAACTTTCTTGTTGTAGCCTCTAGACATTCTTTTCTGATACACTCTGAGATGATCATACGCTGCTTGCCTGCGTTCATCTAGTAATTCAAGTTCTTGTAACCTAGACACTCTGTAGTCTTCATCAGTGACAAGTCCATGCATTCTGATTCTGAGTGATGGGATTTCAACCTCAATAGGCAGTACCGCTTCAGACCCATAAACTAAAGCGAAAGGTGTAGCCCCTGTAGGTGTTCTGGTACTAGTTCTGTATGCCCAGAGAGCTGGATTGATCATGAGATACCAATCTCTTCCTATTTTATTCACTATTCTGTGCAAGATTTTCAAAAGATTTTTGTTTGAAGCTTCAGCTTGGTCCATTCCCTTGGGATAGTAGATAGATGACCAATGTTGAGTAATCTTAAATTTGGCACATAAGTCATCTAGGTCCTTATTTTTGAATTGTCCCCCATTGTCTGTGACTATGGAATGAGGGATCCCATATCTACAAATGATGTAGTTCAGGATGAACATAGAGATCTGTTTCCCCGTTGCTTGTGTTAGAGGAACTGCTTCTACCCATTTTGTAAAATAATCTGTAGCTGTGATGATATGGGTATGTCCATTAGAAGAGTGCGGATGGATAGTGCCTATGAGATCAAATGCCCATTGTTGAAAAGGCCATTGTGTAGTAAAGGGAATTAGATCTCTCCCTGGAGCATGAATCAAGTTGCCATGTACTTGACACTGTTGACAGTTTTTAGCAAATTTAATAGCCTCTTTCTCCATTTCAGGCCAATAGTACCTGGTCCTAATAAGTTTTTGAGCTAACGTTAAACCGTTCAAGTGTGACCCACATATACCCTCGTGGACTTCCTCTAATGCATGTTGAGACTCTTCCCATTCTAAACATCTAAGCACTGTACCATCTAGACCTCATTTGTATAGATCATTACCAATGATGACATACCAAGATGCGGATCAGATAAGGTTTCATTTCTCAAGATGGTTAAAGGACTTAGGGATGATTTGGTCGTGGAGATAGGAGAATAGATTTTTGTAGCAAGATGAGTCATAACCTACAATAGTGCAGATCATGTGGGTTTCAGGGGAGTCATATGCAGGATAGGATAGGGCTTCCACCAGGAACTCGTAGCATAGCTCATGTTCGGGCTGCTGTAAGAGAGTAGATAGTGTCGCCATTGCATCAGCAGCCTTATTCTCCGTTCTAGGTATTTGCTCAAATGTGATAGAGATGAAGTATTTCTTTAAATCATCTACCATTCTCTTGTAAGGAATGAGCTTTTCATCTTTGGTTTGGTACACATCATTGACTTGGTGGATAACCAATTGTGAGTCTCCATGGATGTGCATCTCTGTAACTCTCCACTGTATTGCCATTTTCATACCATTGAGAAGTGCCTCATATTCAACAATATTATTTGTGCAAGGAAACTTTAATCTGAATGCTTTGGGTATCGAGTATCCTTGAGGAGTGATGAACAATATGCCTACTCCAGATCCATTCTATGTGTAGGAGCCATCAAAGAATAACCGCCATGCTCTAGAAGAGAGGTGCATGATAGAGGAATTAGGAAATTCCATTTGCATGGGTGTATCATCAAACAGTGGTGCTTCAGCTAATTGATCAGCAATGACTTGTCCTTTGATAGCTTTTCTTTCAACATATTCAATGTCAAATTCGCTCAAGAGCATGACCCATTTAGCTAGTCTACCTGTGAGGGTAGCTTTGCTTAGGAGATATTTCAGTGGATCAATTTTAGCTACCAAATGAGTAGTATGAGCTAACATGTAGTGTCTCAATTTCTATGATGCAAAGATCAAAGTGAGACAAGCTTTCTCAATCATAGAATAGTTCTTTTCATATGCCACCAATGTTCTGCTTATATAGTAGATGGCTCTTTCCTTTTTGTCTTCATCATGTTGCGCTAGCAATGCCCCCAGTGATGTGGCTGTTGCAGAGACATACAAGATCAATGGCTTCCCATGAATAGGAGGCATCAAGATAGGCGGATTTGATAGATACTTCTTGATATAGTTAAAGTTGTTCTCGCATTCTTCATTCCATGCAAAGGTCACACCTTTATGTAATGTTTTTGTAAAAGGCTGTGATATGTCCGCTAGTTGTGATATGAATCTTTTGATAGATTGAACTCTGCCTTGCAACGTCCTCATTTGACTAATATTTGTGGGAGGTTGCATCTCTATTATAGCCTTGACTTTAGCCGAATCAACTTCAATGCCTTTCTTTGAAACTATGTATCCTAAGAGCTTTCTAGAAGTGACACCAAAAGCACACTTCTTAGGATTTAGTCAGAGACTAAATTTTTCCATTCTGTCAAGGATCATGCTCAAGTCAGTTAGATGTTTAGTTTTGATCATTGATTTTGCTAAGGTATCATCAACATAATCCTCCATTGTTCTATGCATCATATCATGAAAAATAGATGTCATTGCTCTTTGGTATGTAGCTCCCGCATTTTTGAGTCTGAATGGCATAACATTCCAACAGAAGGTTCCCCACGCACATGTGAAAGTTGTTTTCTCTTGATCTTCTGGAGCAATTTTGATTTGGTTGTACCCAGAAAAGCCATCCATTAAGGAATACATTTCATAGCCCGCAGTCATGTCCACTATCATATCAATGTTAGGCAGTGGAAAATCATCCTTAGGGCATGCTCTATTCACATCTCTAAAGTTCATGCACACTCTGATTGAACCATCTGGTTTTGAAATAGGTACAATGTTAGAGATCCACTCAGCATAGTCTATGACACGGATGAATCCAACTTTTAGGAGTTTTTCTAGTTCTGCTTTGACTAAGAGTGCAACATAAGGATGCATCTTTCTCAATTTTTGCTTGATTGGTTTTACTCCAGGAGCAATGGATAGATGGTGCATAATGAGATTGGGATCCAATCCTGGCATATCTGAATATTTTCATGCAAAATTGATCTTTTTTTTCTGATAAGAATGTAGTGAATTTATGTTTCTCTTCTTCTGATAGAGATTGTGCTACATGTACCAATTGTGGTTCCTCTGTTGTACCCAAATTGATGGATTGAGTGGGCTCAATCAGAATTGGAGATCTATCCTGTAAATGACTTGGAAGGACATCAAATATCTCATCCTTAGGTGCCTTAGAGAGGTTTTCACCTTCAGATACATCTTTTCTTTTTACTTTTGTAGGATCTGAGACTGCCACAAAGTGGTTTTCACCCTCAGAACTCTTTTTCTTTTTATTTTTATTTTTTTGACTAAGATATTTGATGTCTGACTCAGTCATGCTGACGCTCGGTTCGCTGATGGAAGTCCTCATAGGCTTGACTGCATTGAGGTAACAAGCAAGGGCATAGTCACTGGAAAAGGTGTAAACACCATGGCTTGGGTTTGTGGAAGTTTGGTCGATAAGATCAGGGCGTTGGATAGTCAAAGCGGGAAAGGCTTGGGATATGGTGTTCACAAACATGGATATGTCATCATTGGTCCTAACCTGACACTCAAGTTCAAAGGTGATATTACAGCTCAAAATGTTCAATTCATGAATAGGCTCAACATCATCATGGGAGTCCTCTTTAGCCATAGGTGGATCAGACACGTTAAGTTCATTATTTCGCTCTAGACCTACGTTGGGTTGAGATACATATTGGTGAATAACATCAATATATTTCTCTGTGATAAGCTCATCTTCTTCTAGAATGGCACCCCATTCATAGTCATTTGACTCAGCTTCTGATTCAGGATCTCTAGGAAATCTTAGAAAATGTGTGAAATCAGGATGAATACCCCAAGAAGGATTACCCTCAGTCTCTGACTTGAATTCATATTCATGGGAATCAGTGTCAGAATAACTACCCCCTTCTTCTTGATCAGTTTGATTGCCTTCAAGATTGGCTGGTTCTTGTGGTGCAACCATCTCTTGTGCTACAGTAGGTTCTTGTGTGTCTACTACATTAATTCTTTTGATAGGATCATCTTTATCATCAAGAAGATCTTTGATCTCTTTAGGAAATTTTTCATAGGGGATGAGTTCTGAACTATCTGAATCATCATCTGAGGGTTCTGTCTCTTCTTTCTTGAGAAGGGGTTCTCCTGGTGCAATTTGTTGTATGACATGAGAACAACCACCTTTGAGATGATAGGGTTTCTTCTTAAAGCCTAAGCCACCAGTATCTTTGTTGGCTCTACCAATATGTGGAATGGGTGTCACAAGACCCTTTCCTCTGATTCCCAGAGGTCCTTGACTGGAATATCCCATCTTGGCTATCAATCTGTTCCCTGGACCATATGAATTAGAAGGGATTGTAGGTGCTATAGATTCACTAGGTTGAACAATTTTGGATTCAGAATCATCTTTGTATAGCCATGCAAGCACAACTTCATCCTCTTCAAATTCTTGTTTGGATACTTGCTCCGCCACAAAATTTCTTTTGTATGCTTCCATAGGTTCCTTAGGTTCTGATTTAGACTGCTTCAAGGATTGTCCATACGACTTAGGTGAGATTGGGAGAGATGTCAGAGACAAGACTGGCTCTATAGTGTATTCTCCCATCCCATTTTCTTTGATATTGATCTCTTTAGCAATGTCATCCATCTTAGATGTGGAAGCAACATTTAGCTGCTTGATGGAAGATTCTCTGTTATTGGGAACAAGCTTATCGACACTTTCCTTCAATGTATTGCAATTTGTACTCAGATCTGCTGGGATAGTAACCTCCACTCCTTCATAGGGAAATTTCAAGCATTGATGGTACGTAGAAGGAATAGCTTTCATTTCATGTATCCAGGGTCTCCCTAGAAGGATATTGTAATCCAATGGTAGATCAAGCACCTGACATGTGGTATCTTTGATGACCGGACCCACTCAGATAGGTAAGACAATGGTGCCTTTAGAAGCTCTTTCTTGTTCATCATAGGCTTTTATGGTGATCTTCTTTCGAGGATCAATAGCCATCTCTAAGAATCCCAACTGTGTGATTAAGTTGTAAGAACAAATGTTGAGGCCTGCGCCCCCATCTATCAACACACGTTTGACTCGACGGTTTTGGATCAAGACTTCTATGTGCAAGGGCTGATTATGTGGGTGACTTAGGGAGTTTTCATCTTCCTCTGAAAAGGAGATATATTGCGGAGATGTTAGATGACCAACCATAGTCTAAAACCTGTCTAGATCTAGATCATCAGGAACATTAGAGCCGAGCAAAGCTTTGTCCAGGATATCTCTGTGAGTTGGAGATATTCAAAGTAACTCAAACATAGAGATTTTGGCATTGGTATGCTGGAGTTTTTGGACGATGCTATAAGATGTAGGTCTTGTATCCTTTGGATTGGAAGATTTCGAGGCAACCTTCTATTTAGAAGCAGATGTGAGATTGAAAGGTCTCTTAGGGACATTAGATGAACTTGGTGTTTGTCCTTTCAGATGAGCCTAAGCTTGTGATTTGGTAACCGCATTAGCTGAGGAATGATTTCTATCTCTTCGTACAATCATGAGGACATTGCAGCTCTCAGAGAGACATGGTTCAACCATATTGATGACAACATTGTTTCCAGGGTAGGCATAGTTGACTTTTGCCCCCATGTTAGGCTGAGAAGTGGAAACTCCCTTGCCATGTTGTGGAAAAGGTTCTGTAAATGCTGTGTGATCATTATTGCTGGTAGGATTATCGATCATGATGTCCCCTTGATCTATCAAGTCTTGAATGGTATGCTTCAAGTGGAAGCATCCATTAGTTCTGTGGCCTTTAGTCCAATAGAAAGCACAAAATTTATTATCTTTCCACCAATATGGTTTTGGATCCGGATTAGGGTTTCAGATTGGTGGTAAAGAGATCATGTTATCAGATATCAGGGTTCTCAGGGCAGATTCCAAAGATTCTCCCAGGGGAGTAAACTTTCATTTATTATCCCATCGTTTGAATGGCTTCTTTGGAGATGGTTCAGTAGATTTTTGCTCTGAAGCTTCAATGGCTTTGGTGGTGAGGGTGAGATTGTAGGCCGGTGCCTTTGATGGGGTGCGGATAGTGTCAACAACACCATCAGAGACGATACCTTTGTTTCTATTCCAGCTCTTATTTTTATCTTTTGAGCTAGATCCAGATTCAGACTTGTCCTTTTGAAGTGTGATTTCTCCTTTCTTGACAAGTACTTTCTCAATCTTGATTGCATTATCCACCATTTTATCAAAAGATACATGATCTTGCATTTGTAATGGATAGTTGAGCTCTGGAACAAGGTTATTGATAAAGATTTCAAGTTTCTCCATTTCGAGAATTGGTCCAGCATATAGAGAAAACTTCTTTCGCCACCTCTTGAGAAAAGTTAGGAATGATTCCCCTGGATATTGCTTGAGGTTACAGATATCGATCATGGTAATCGGATGTTGAATATTGTAGGAATATTGTTGATAAAACAATTTAATCAATTCCTCAAAAGTTTTGATCGTAGAAGGTAATCTTGAAAACCACTGAATGGATGCTCCTCCCAAGGATCTAGGAAAAAGATGCATTAGATAAGTTAGTTCATGCATGAATTCCATGGATTGCATACAGAACTCTCTGACATGATCTTGAGGATCAGAGTATCCGTCATATTTGTCATACTTTGGCATCTCCACTCTTTTTGGGAATGGAGGCATATATAAGTTTTTGTCGAACGGGAAAGGACATAGGGCCTCCATGGAGAACTCCTTGGGTTCCTTCTCCTTCTTAAGATTGTTAAATTTGACTTGTATAGCATGCATCTATTTTGTCATAGCTGCGAGTGGAGTTTCTTCCTTATGTGTGATTATATCATCAACGTTAAAGTTGGGAGGAAGCTTAGCCCCTTCCTGGGCTAATTGTAAAAAGTATGCCTCTCTATCCACTTTCAAGAAATGCCTCATCATTCTCTTGAATTCATCGTCATTCTGACATCGATGGATTTCAGAGGGTGTAGGGTCTTGGTCGGCATTATGTTGAGAATGGTGTCCTTGGGATCCTCCTCCTAGAGAACCGTGGTTTGTCCCTACTTGAGACATGGTAGGAGTTTTTGGGCTCCCTGGAATAGATTGAGGAGGAGTTTGCTGATTACCTTTGTGAGTTGATAGAGGAGGTATGTAACCAGTTTTCAATCGAAAGTTACCGAGACCGTCATCTTCGTAGATACCTGACTTGATGAGTTGTTCAAGAGTTGGACCTGGGGTATTGGTCAAAAGTAAGTTCTGAGATGTTTCTTCTGATTTCTTGTGTGAAGAAGCTCTGGTCTCCACCATTAACTTTGAATGAAATAGAAGAAAAGGACGAAGACAACTGAAGAACAATTTGATTCGAGAAAATTAGATGGCGCAACCTTGTCAAGATTATGATAGTTTTGAAGATCTGATGAGATGTGGGTGAAGGAAACTGTGCCCTAGATGTTGGGATAGATCGCCCAAAAGATAGCAGACACGAGTTCTCAACACTTAGTCTATTTTTGAAGATTGATTGAAGATTGATAGTTATGACAAGGTTTTGACATGAGATAAAAAGGACTCAAATTAATCAAACAGAAGACTAGATCGGATTCAAAAGATCAAACTCGAAAAATGGTAGAATGCTCAATAGCTACTGCTCTGTTCCTGACACAATGATATTTTTGACAGATTCTGGAACTAGGCTGGAAACATTGGATATTTTGCAATTTGACAATTTCTGACAACTCTCTCAAATTTTTCCAAATGACACTCTGCAGACTCGTACGACACTGGGTAGTCTATGAAACGACAGTTGCTAAACTCATACGATAGTTGGGTAGCAATGAAACGATAGTTGTAAATATCATACGACAGTTGCTAACAGGATTTTGACTTCCTTGGATTTTCTAGCATGAAAACTCGTACGACACTGGGTTCTCAATCATACGACAAATGGGCAATACTGAAACGACATTTGACAAAAAGTCATACGACTTTTGACTTCCTGAAATGACTTTTGACTCCAGAAAAGAATTTTACTTCAGATTTTGCAAATTTTGAGTTTTCAGATTTGAATTGTTTGCAAATTTGTACTGTCCAGATTTTGAAGGTTATACTAGATTTGATCATTTTTAATAGCCAAGTAGATAAACAAGCACGCAGAATAGCTAGCGAGTGATTCCAAGCACATCTAAAAATAATGAACAAGGGCAAAAGCAACCTTGCGTATGAACAATCAAGTGACCAAATTGTGCTAATCCCTGAGAGTACTAATCGTGTATGTTCTGAAAAGTTTTGCAATAACACACATATACCTGAGAATGAAAAATTGGCCTCTCTAAGGTTTTTAGTAATGGTTTGACTCTGCAACTTTTATGATTCAAAGGGGTGAACTCCAATCCTGACGCACCAGGGTTTTGACACAGTCCGAGAACTTAATCTTCAAGAGCTGCTAGGGAGATCTGACAACCCAACAATGAACCATACCCGTGGAGATTTCTTCCACAAGGACATTTATATAGCGGTTGTCACTACCATGGTGAAAATGACTATTACTGCTTGAGGTTCTGTCAATGCAGTTTGCCCTGTGAAGGGATTGTCCACTACGGTTAACCCTCTCTAAAGATGACTCACAATAGTATACCACAAGGGGACTTGGCTCCAGATCCAAGGTTTTTGACACCTTTTCACTTTTAACCCAAACAAAGCAAGTAGATTAATCCGACACGCTAAGACAAAGTTTTGCTTCACCAAGGTCTATGATGCCAACTCCACGTGATCTATCAACCTCTCTGAGGAGAGAATGTATTAATCAATAAGAGAAGACACACTAACCAATTTTGATTCACCAAAGCTCGTGATGTCAACCCCACATGATCTATCAACCTCTCCTGGGAGAGAATGTATCGATCAATAAGAGAAGACACACTAACCAAGTTGAATGTGAAACACACTAAGTATCCTCCCTACCTACAAGGATTCTGTCGTCAAGAAGGATTTTTCTAAGAATCCAATCTCTCAAGAATCATGAATAGTGTTCATAGGGCCTAATTACTATGTGAGCACAGATGTATGTTTCCAAAAGCAAATCTACCAAAAGTACCCAAAAAGCAGAAAGAGGAACACTTAACGCTTAAAGCGAATATGAGATGAGTCCACAAGGTGGAACACTTAACACCTCACACAAGCTGAAAATGAGTCCCCAACTTAGAAAACAAGTGAGTTCCTAAAAGCACAAAAGGGTTGCCAAGTGGAACACTTAACGCTTATGTCCTATTGACCCCTCCCCTTTATGGCGCTGAGATTGAAACCACGGGGTGGAAATGAGGGGCTGGCAGATTAGCGAGTCCAATAACCCAAGATAGCAATCAAGATCAATCACAAGTATTCTAAGACTACTTAATGAATCCTTAAGGGGTCACAACCTAGTATCAATTATGCAAGTGTGTAGAAATAGATAAAAGCATGAAAGGATGCACACAAGCCAGACACATAAGAGATTTATTTTAAGTCCAAATTGAAATGTTAATAGATGAAGGAGAATACCTTGGATCCTTGCAATGCGCTTAGTAGATTTTACCTAATTTTTAGCAATTTTTGTTGAGCTTTACTATGCAAGCAAGCTACGAACTTTCCAACAAGCCAACAAGCAAACAAGATATGCAAGGTATATTCAACTTACGAAAACCCTAGGGTTAGATCTAAAAATAAATTGTTAGGAGCAATAATAACTAGAAATTAATCCAAATGACAACTCATATCATGCATTGAATCATATGAAAAATAAGTGCATACCCATCACAAAATTTTAATTTTTTTGCACTGCATTTGACCTAGTCAACAAGATCTAATTTTTTTGATATGATTTTGGCCACAAAAATAGAAATTTAGAATAGAGATCCCTACTAAAAAATAGAGAGCTTTCCAAAAATGCAAAAATTTTAAAAAAATCTCTTCATTTGTGCCCTAGAGACCCATTTTATCAAAATAGACCAGTTTTTATAAATTGACTATTTGAGCTATGATATCATGTCCAAATTTAAAACACAAAGAATGGACCCCCTATAAAATTTAAAGAGCTTTCCGAAAATATAAATTTTTTTGAAAAATATGCTGATTTGAGTCAGATATTAATTTTTTCTAAAATTTCAAGAAAAATTATTAAAAATTCAAAACATCTCAGAAAATTCTAAATTTTTTATTGTAGCTTCCCTGACATGTCACCAACTTGAAAAAAAAATTTCAGACCAAAATTCCAAGCCGTTTGGGAGATAAAATTAAATCTTTGAAACTTTGGGGTTTTAGCTCCCAAAAAAATCAAAACCAGCATGCAAAGGTAGGTTGCCCCACGGTGGGCGCTAGAAATGTGTGTGTGAAAATTGTACCTGATCTGTAGACACAACACTTTAGTAAAACATTAGAGGTTAGCTATAATCAAAATCGTGCAAAATTGAAATCTAATCTAACCAAGCGATTTACTGCCTTCTAATAGGTGCGAGATTGATGTTCTCAGATTGTAATCGAGATCAGTGACCTAGACGACACCTAAATGAAGGATTTGAATGCAATTGATCTATATTTTTGATATTTTCTATGCAATAAGAATGATAAAAATTGATATGAATCTATGCTAATA
Source organism: Chamaecyparis obtusa (assembly GCA_027943335.1). Taxonomy (NCBI): domain Eukaryota; kingdom Viridiplantae; phylum Streptophyta; class Pinopsida; order Cupressales; family Cupressaceae; genus Chamaecyparis; species Chamaecyparis obtusa. The sequence continues at coordinate 17,665 of BSBK01007329.1, read as the reverse complement.
TGAAATTGATATGCTATGAATGCAAAAATAAGATTGATCTCACAAAGATGTCGATTCGCAAGAGCTTTGATTCTTCAATTCCAATTCTCCAGCGTGATTGTGCAAAATATGAGATGAATTATGAAGAGCTGAGCCTTGTTTTTATAGAAATCCAAGGCTTTGGAGGTGCATGAGAAAAAAACCATAAATCACTCAAATAACTCAACTTGAATTTTGAGTTATTTTTAAATAAAGATAATTAAGTCACAAAAATCATGCAAAAGCATAGTTCAACTTGAATTAGAAGTTTAGATCAACTTTAAAACTTGAAAAGATGTTGAGTTTCAAAAAGCTAACAACTTGCATTGATTTTCCAATTTTGAGTTTAACTGGTCCTTGAATGTGCACATGGATAATTATGATTTAATAAATAAATAAAGTGATTTATTCTCAACTTAACTGCTTTTTGAAATAAAATAATTAATTTATGGGTTAATTAACTATTTTACCAAACTTTTATTAAAAATTATATTATTAAATAATGACAACATGCTTTAATTAATTAAATAAGAATTTAATCAATTATTCATAGGAATTTTGATTTATTGTCAAAATTAAATAATACAATTAATAATAGATATAATTAAATTTAATTAAACAATTAAGTGGCAAATATTAAATCTAATTAATTAAATATGCAAAATATTTAATTAATCAAATTTTAAGATAAATGTGATTTATTGCCAAATAATTATAAAATTAAAGATAATTAGGAATATTACTAGGAATATTCCCCGATGTAGAATTTAAGATAATCAATTATGATTCGATGATGTTTAGATGTGCCTTAGATTAGGACTTTGATGTCAATTTCGTTCGAATTGAAGATGTAGGAGATTAATGAACTTATAGCCCATTTTTGGGGTATTACAGGAGGTAAAGAAGAAGAAATTACAAGTACAGAGTAAAACACCAAGTGTGGATGAAATATGCTACACCATCAAGAACTATGTTGGACTTGAAGGTTTGAAACAAATAAGATTTGAGAGCATGAGTATAGGAAACAAGGAGAAAATTGAAGAAGCTATACTTGAGATGCTCTGCACTTTCAAGATGCTACCAATACAAATGGGGAAGTTGATCCCTAATGAGCTATGTGAGAGAGTTGCACATAAATGGGAAATTTCCCTAATGATTAAAAAGCAGATAAGGGAGGGCACATTAGCTTGAGTTGCATCAGACCTACCCCATGCTAGTATTCAGGAACTTATAGAATAGTACAGGAACAAATTTGATCATAAGCAAAGAGATTACTCTATCCTTCAACACAAGGTTGAGGATGTTGTTCAGGAAAGTCTTAGGACTTGGAAGATGATTTTTGGTTTGTTAATTGATAAAAGTACACCACAAGAAGCTAACACATCTCACGGTGCCAAGCTAGATAATAAAGAAGATGCAAATGATCCACAAATTTAGGAGAAGGAAGCTCCTAAGGAAGAAAAATATCAGGAGTTACCTGAGGTAACTATTGTTGACATCACCGAGGATACCCCAGTGAAAAATTAGGTATTGATCGAAGAGGACATACAAGTCAAGGAAGCACATGCTACATCTTTGTCGGGCAGTAATCCTGTACTACTAAAAGTCATGGATTATCCAAAAATTGATGCTACATCAACTGTTAACATCACCCATGCTAATCCTCCAATTTTTATAGTGGACATGCTAGCCCGTATTAGCACTACCGAGGAACAGGATCAGTTGGCAACAACACCACCATCTACATTTGCTGAGGAGTCACCGAAGGAACAAGTAGATCAATCTACACTAGTGATTGCAAATCCTCATGTGGAGGATAAGGGAAAAGAAGAGAAAGGAAAAGATTTTGATATCCAAGATCCTAAGGAGCAAGAGGCAATAAAAGCTCTTGTATAGATGTCGAGCGGGAGTACACTAAAGAAGGTATTGAAAAAGAAAGGAAAAATTTCTACACCTGAGGTGACAATCAATGAAGTTATTGTGATTCTGAAATGGGACATATATAACTTATCCTATGAACAGATATAGATATTGCAAGATCTAATGAAGAGGAAAAGAAGGCAAGAAGAATTGAGAAGGGAACATCAGCAAAAGCAACTTTTTCATGAGATAAAAGGTATATTTATTGATGCTTTTGACATGGATGATGTTAATGACTTTGATCCCATACTGGAACAACTTGTCTACATAGTCAAGAAAGTGAAAAATGAAGAAAGCGAAGCAAACGGTAAGTTGTTGTAGTGGTCAGAAAGAAAATTTGAGACAAAGGTACTCAATAAGGTCTCCACCGAGATAGCAGTGAAGTAGGTAGCACTTTCTACCGAAATAACTAAATTAGAAGGAGTTGTACTCAATGCACAATCTTTGTACACAAAATCGTGCAATGTAGAAGAGTTTACCAAGGATAACTAGGTACTGGTAGATAAAATACAACAAGAAATAAAGTCTACCGGTCAATCATTGGGTTTGGATGCTAGTTCCAGTTCCAAACATTATGCCAAGCTTCTACGTAGTCAAGGGAGGATAGTCGAGTTGATGGCTGATGATGGTAAGATAAGGGCTCGTCTACTCTCTATGCAAACAATGTTGAAACCTCACCTGGAGGTCATTCAAAGAGAGTTAGCCAAGGCTAAGGAACTAATACAGAGAGATCCTCATCTTTCTACTACCAAGAGCCTAGTCAACCTAGCTGCTGAGCTAGAAGTGCAATCAAAGCTCCTGAAAGTTGCAACATCCAATTGGGAATCTGCATTGCATATGGTTAAGATGCTTCACAAACCATTTTTGGAAAAATATTACACGATCCCTACTAACAAAGAAATCATATGCGCCAAAAACAAGGGGGAAACAATTAGATGACATATCATGGCACATAGGGAGGTACCATAATCAAAGGGTGGAAGCTGAAGTAGAATGGTATGATATAATCAGTTTTGCATATGTATATATCTTAGGGGGAGTAATCTGTTAATACTAAGTACTCTATGTAAATGTCATGACAAAGTGTTTTTGCCACTAATGTCAAAGGGGGAGATTGTAGATCCCTATAGTTTTGTTGTCTATTAGTGTCTTACACTTAGTCATTATCTAGGCAATATTGGTTGGTCATCACTGCGACTGAGTCATCATGTATAAACCGAGTCATATAATGTATATTTACTGAGCAGTAGTCGCTGCCGAGTAAACCTATGGTCACCAAGTACTTTTGTATTAGCCGAGTAGGTTTTTGCCGAGTTATGTAAAGAAGACAATGCCGAGCGCTAGTGTACAAGGAATAGTGAATGCCGAGTGCAAGAGATATTGATTGCCGAGGAAGCCAGAATTGACATATGTGTTTGTTAAGGCACAATCACCGAGGTAAAACATTTTGGCCGACATTCATATTTTGTTTACCTTTTGTTGAAGAAATTACAGAGGTGATTACGCTTCTATTTTGTAATCATTAATCCATATGCAACACTTGGAGCCAATCAGAATTAAGGAAAGGTTAAGCGGCAAAATGAGTTAATCTGGATCGTAGATCTCAAAACTTGGAGGAACTCAGTTGTCTATAAAAGAGAAGATTTGAACCTTAATATGTGTGTGTGGATGCGAAAGAGAAGAGGGAATATTTTTAGACCAGTGAAGTATTCTGATAGAGTTCAATGACCGAGTGAAATAGAGTAAAGCAGTGAGGGACATAATAGAGATAAACTTGATAGATAAGATCAAATCAATACTAGAAGGAGAAGATCTGTAATCAGCATATAATGCAGACCGAAGGATTAGGTATTGAGACATTCTAACAAATGTATCAGGATAAATCTCTTAACAGAGTGGTTTTAACAGACCTTATGTAATCTCTTAACCGAGTGCTTACTTAGTTGTAAGTTTTAAATCCTTTTGCAAGGTAGATTGTATAAGTCTTTTAGCTCTTAACAGGGCAGACCCATCATAGGGTAGATCATATTTTGTGATCAATTTGTAGCCCTAATAGGGAAATTTTATACTGTAGTAGTGAAGATTTGTGGGTGTCATCCCCACCCCAGTTTTACCTTTCAAGGGTTTCTGGGTAACCAAAATTACTGTGTTTTGAGTACTTTCATGAATGATGTTTAGTTTAATAGTTTCATTACATTGATGAAGTTTGTGATAATGCTATGCAAGTTATTTTGTAAAGAAAAATGGATTAATAGGTGATATCCCATTAATCCCCCTCTCAGCATCACATTTCCTAATAGATTTCCAACAAAACCATATTCTTGATTAATTCCCACACAAATTTTAATGTATGCTCTAAACTCCCCTTCATCAAATTCTCCCTTATTTTGATGAAATTCCCCAACTTATCCCCTATAAAATTAGGTGACTCCCCATTCCAATATTTAGAGGGGATATTAAAAATCTTGATGTAAATCATGGTTTACTTAAATTTCTTACTAAGTGAGTCAAAGTTAGGGTGTTAATATTTGATAAAGAAGTTGATCTAATCCACCATAGTTAATCAAGATTTTGGATCTGCTAATGGTGGTTGGATCAAAGGAGTTGATAAAGATCTTTGGACTCTATTGATCGAACCACCATTAGCAAATCCAAAATCTTGATAAACTAGATTTCCAGTCCACTTTGTGAATAAGACCCTCTCCTTCGATAAAATTGTAGTTTTATTCATTATTTTTGTGGGGATGAATGTCACTTTGCACTTTAAGAGTTTCATGAAATCTTGAATCATCGTCCTATCTCTCTCATTACAAATCTTATTATACCCAGTTCTCCTATGCCCAAAAATTCCAAAAGCTCATAGATGCTCTTAACTCAACCTAGATCCATCCCCTTATCTTGTATGAGTGGGATCAAGCCTCCCTCATAATAGGATTACAGGAGTGATTTACTACCCACTCTCATCCAAAGCCATGATGAAGCCCCTTGCTGCACACTGTACTCTACAACAACCTTACCAATTTTAACAATACAATATTTTGGAAGGAAACAAGATTCAAAAGGTTAGCATCTCTCATATTTATATTTTATATTGTATGTTTTTTTTGTTTATAATTTACCATTTATCTAAGAAATAAAATTTAAAATACATTAAATGATATTCTTAATTTAATTTTGACCGTCATTGCCAGTCCATTAGAACATGCAACTCAGGTTCTACTTGCAGGAGAAATTGGGGGATTCGTAGCTCCAGTCAAAAGTTTTGATTGAACAAAAATAATTTCAAATTAGAATTAAATTTAGATTTTGTTATAATTACAACTAATTTTATAATTGTTCTTAGGAATAATGTTAGATTTGAGATTCAAATATTACAAATATATATATCATATATCTTTCTCATTCTCAATTTAAATATTTGAACTATATAAATCACAATATCAAATTTGAAAATTAAGCTCTTTTAGATTTTTCTTTTATTTATCAAATTCATAAATTTATAATTTATATTTTTTTAAGCTAGTTGGCTAGAGAAATTGTTTGTGTCATAGGCACTGATTTATCCAAAGGTTGAACATAAACTATTTTTTTATACTTCTTTATATTTTTTAACTAGTATTTTAAAAAATACAAATACAAATGTATACTAAATTTTTAATATATTTGACTATTTCAGTTTTTAATATTTTTTAATAGTGTTTTTGGCCACGGTCCAATTGAATCAATATTGAACAACATTTACAAAAATTAGAATGAACAAATAATGTTCATTTTTAACTAATAGTACTTAAAAAATTAATAGTGTACATAGACTTTTGTCTGTTGTTGAAGTTGTTTGGCTCTCAATAAACCTACCAAAATGCAGAAGTTGAACTTTCAAAAAATTATGAAACTGTAAAAAAAATATGCCAAGACAAATTGTAGCGCACACCTGGCGAAGAGCAATTTGATGCGGATCAACCGCGGCACCCTCAAAATGAAAGCTCCACCACTGTGCCATACTGAGGTCAAAATTCTCCCCCTCTCTCACGCATATGTGGAACTCTTTAATTTTGTCTTCGTTGTTTTCCATGATTCCTAAAGGATATTTCATTTCCTCAACATTCTTGGGCAAAAAGGCGACCCAATGATGAAGTGGATAGCCTAATATAACAATCCTATTCAATTCCTCTGGCATTTTATTGGCCTTCATAATGTTATTCCAGAGATAAAACTTGCAGCCACTTATGAAGAACAGAGTGGGTCTTTCCACTTTGTTAATTGTGGTGTTTGAATAGCATTGGCATTGGCATTGGAAATGATTTATGACTTCAAATTCAGATGCACAGAGATTTTGATCATAGATTGTTATGTCTTGTACGGCCAGATGTGAATCATTTTTTAAGAGAAGGGCCAGGGCCAATTGCAGGCAGGATTCCTCGCTGTTTTCCATGCTTCCAATCTCATAGATCACCATTTCTATTCAGCCATTTTCCTGCATGCTTGTCACCCTTTGTATTTGGGCTCTGAATTTCCACCATTTTTCTTGAAAAATTATGACAGCGATTGTAATACCATAAGTCCCCCACATCGGTCTCAGCCCGGCACAATGCAACTCCCACAAAAAAACATACTTCACACAAGCTGGCCAATATCAACTGATACATTTTAGCATTCTGACATCTTTAAACTTTTCAAAACGGTGTCATGTTTAACCATTTTCAATGGTTAATTGGTGTTTTATTTCTTGAATGCAGAAACATTTGAGATCATGGGAATTCAGGAGGATTCTGCAGGGCTCAAACGTTTGCACCTGAACAAGTAGATTAATGACCTCAGCAAAATAACCGCCAATATAAATGGGCTAGTTCTTTTAGTTTTTATAACCACCGCGATGGACTATCTTACATTAAACAGATTTTTAAAACTTCTGATAAATAAAACACCTCTGCAGTATTTTTATTGTTGAAACAGAACAGAAGAGAAGCACTGTAGGGTTTAACCGCCAACCATGGAAGACATTGTATATTGTTATGATTAAGTATATTTTACATCTTTACATATCTATCTTCCTCTTCATTGATGAAACTCGTCATTTCAGTTCAAAAGGATTGAAGGCAAGGGACAAGACTAAATTAACAGGCTTATTTCTGATTTTTCTCTGAGATAATAGATATTTGTAGAAATAAATAAAATATAAATATTTTTATCAAAGGGTGTAATGGTTATGTTGATACTGAGATATACTTTAAGTAATATATCAAAGGATTAATCATTTTCGAAAAATAAAAAATATTGCTGGTAAGAATTATTTCTTATAATTTAACCCTTTTTGAAAACAAAAACAAAGAAGAAATTTGAAAATATATTAATGTAATTTAATTTTAATAGTTAAAATGTACAATATATCTTTGTAAAAGGAAAATGATTAGTACAAGTGAGCTATTACATTAGATACAAGCATTGCTTTATAGTGTATTTAAATTATTAGTGTAGGTGAACTATTACATCAAAATATATTATATAGAGCTATTGCAACTCAAAAAATGTTAATTTTTTTTGTCTCTATAATTTAAGGATGAAAAGGCTTATTCAAGGACACGTTTAGGACAATAGTAATTGGTATTTGAATAACTTTGTAGAGTGTGTATAATAGAAAAAGTTCCTTGTGCAATAGCATGGCCAAATAAGTAAAACTAAATTGATTAAGACCTTTGCATTTTCTTTAGTGGTCATGCTACACCGATATATCCATATATATCATGTTCAATTTTAAGAATCCTTTCTTTAAGAAGTTTTATTTGTCAAGGATGATCATCCAACCATAATGATAAGAGTTGTTAGCGAGAGGCTATGACTATCAACTCCTTACATGATATATTTGTATGTACAATTTCCTGCAAAACCTTTTAGACAACTATAGTAGATAGGATCTTGCACAAACCAATATTTGAATTAGAACAATATCAACAAAAAGAATATTTTTTGCCAAGTAATAACAAACATAGATAATTTAATATTAGAAATTTAATAAACTTTTGCACTAGCACTCTACAATGAATTCCATTTGTCTTCAAAACCTAGAATATAAGCATGAAAAAAATTGGATGTCTAAAGTAAATATAAAATTTCAAGAGTTGTGTATCTTAGTGTTTTGGAAAAAAATATATAAAAAGGAATTCAAATGCCTAGAGAAATTGTAAATATTATTGTTCAATATTCTAGATATTCAAAATGCTAAGCTTAGATATCTCTAGACAATATGATTTACTCACCTCAATGATTTTTTTGTTTAGCCTCAACATTGCCTCATTGTAAGTGATCTTGTTGTGACATGGAGTATTTTTTGCAAAAAAGAGCAAATTGTAAAACAAGAATTGATTTTTTGTGAATAGCTAGGAGAAGTGTGAGAGAGAAAGGACTAGAAGTTGTGCATGTTGATTATTTTCTAGAGACAAATATTGTGATTAGGCTCCTTTTTTTTTCTTGGAATTCTGTATAAATTATTTTGCATTTTAGAGCATCATTAAAATGAGAGAATGGGTTGTATGAGGAGGTTGTTAAATGACTTTACTCTAGATATAGCTATAAATGTTAGGCCTTGCCTTTGTATTTTTCCAATGTCAACTAGTGCTTTATTTTAGTGTGAGACCTTGGAATTTGTGTATGGTAATAGCCCATACAATTATCAGTGGTGTTTGTCAAGTGACATAGGTACCGTCAATACACTTTTATTGGGGTTGTCTTGGTTATATGGTGACCCATACTAATTATCGATCCTTGCTACAACATATATTGAAACATCGGGTGGTTTAGAGATAGGAATATAAATGATATCTAAAAATTTTCCAAGCACTCGATTTACAAGCCCTACTTGTGTCCATATGTTGGTTATGAGCATGATGCATTGGCCTTTATAGAGACCGTTTCTCAAGTTTTTTTCTTTAGTAGCTATTGAATAGTGGTAAAATGGAATCACTCCTATTCAAATGTATATGATGTATGGGGGAAATATTAGATCCACTCCTAAATCCAAATTCTCAAAGGAGAGATCCAATTTGATCAACCAAAAGGTTAATGCACAACTGAATCAATCTATGGAGAATATGAAAGAGAGAGAAAAACCCTATATTTCCCTATGGTAGAATTGAAGTGTTTGAAATTTGAAATAATTGAAATACAAGTACTAACCTCAAATTAGGGCAAATCTAGAAAATGCCAATTTTTGATGTCTATGTGTACTTTAGGGCAAATTTGCAACCTATTTCAAACTAGAAATGCCGAGACGAAGAAAACCCAGAAATATTTTGTCTTTCCGCCAACAGGTAGTCTTTGACCCTCATAAAAGGTCAAAGGCTACATTCTTTGTTTGAAGGTCGATTCTGACTTTGTTCGTAGATCTGGAAAGTTTGTTGAAAAGAGTATCCGAATCTAATCTCAGATCTAAAGTTCCGCACCTGTACCTACAAGAAAAAGGGGGTTTTTGTTTGTATGGGGGGTTTGCCTTGGTCAAACCCAAATTTAGGAATTAACCTTGAAATTAAATTGAAATGTAGTGTGCATAAACAAAGCAATTGAAACAATTCACCTCGCTTATGTTGAAGTCCTTATAGAGGATTCAAATCCTCAAATCCACAAATAGGAATGCTTCAATGGATGTAGAATGAATGTAGGATGTCTCCAATCAATGGCATTTGATCTTCAACACCAATCTTGAATTGATCTTTGCATATGAGGAGGCTTGGATGAATGTAGAAGGATGGATCTTCAAGGGGACTCCAAAGAGATTGAATCCTTCAATGACTAACAATGGATCTCCTTGATGGATGAATGCTTGAACACTTGAATGCTTTAAGGCTTTCTTGAATGCTTGAATTCACTTGCTTGCACTTAAGAGCTCGCTCATGAAATTTCTTGAAGATGAGATATTCTCACAAAATTTGATTGAGAAAATGAGAGAGGAAGGCCTCCTTTTATAGTGATCTAGGGCACAATCCTCTAGAGGGGGCACCTTGGAGAATTAAATCCCAATTAGGTCCCAACCTTTAGAAAATATACCTAGATTAAATGCAATTAGAGGATTTACCATTCCAAAACCCAAAATGGCTGACCCGGAGGCGGGAAACAAATATCCCCGAAAACCCAACACCAGGAAATCAAGGAATCTTGAAATTTTGAACAGAGGGTCAAGGACGAGGTTGGAACTGACCAGGTTAGAATCAAGGTCGATCCTGACCAGGTTAGGATAGAGATCAACTTTGACCCCAAAAGGTTGACTTTGACCTTTTGGTCAAAAACCTCAGGATCTTGTCCCAGAATGTTATGAAATGCAGATATGAAGTGAAAAATGGGTGCAGAAGGAAGCAAAATAGGGAGAAAAGCTAGATACATGCAAAGACCTGATTAAGGCACTTAACATAACCCCAGACCACTTACTCAGAGGGCTAAACACTCTTATCATGGAAGTGCTTCCATTTTAAGATGATACATTAAGCCCCCACTTTAGCAAGAGTATGGACTCGATGCAAACTCTTGGTAAAGGAGATCAAAATGAAAAGATAATCTTATTGTAATCCAAGGGACAAAGAGAAACCTTAAGCCCCCAGGGACTCAAGTCTTCATCGACTCCTAGATCACAATAAGAGAGACATCTCTAGAGAGAGAAAGAAAGGGTGTGATTACCTCGCCCAATGAGAACTTATGTCCCATTGTGAACCACACAAGGAAACCGTGCAATTGGAAAGATGGAATTGAACTGCCTAGTGGATGTGGCTACTCACTAGTCAACCCATCAAGGATTCACCATTAGGAATATTCTATTCCATAAGAATAAAACCAAAAACAAAAGAGATCTAGTCTTAAGGACACCTCCGACCATAAGGGATCAAAATATGTGTATATTTGAAACTAGAGGGATCAAGAGATCCTAAAATATAAATCCATGCTTTAAGGATTAATTACTAATCCAAAAAGGGAGAAAAGTATTTTGAAAAAATATGTACGTATCAAAGAGTGCGTGTGTGCAATAAGTGAGTAGAACATATGCCCCCATGTTAAAGTCATTGCTGACACTTTAACAGGAGCAATGGCTTTAACGGAAACATAAACAACTCCACTGATTATGTTTCCATGTCGAGATGCCCCTAGACGAAGACAAATCAAGGGAAATATCATAGAAACATATAGAGAACATAGAAGAGATCTACCTACTGTGGGGTCAGTATGATCATAAGATAATATATATATGATATTATTGCAAATGAATCGACATCATTCCCCAAAGAAAGTAGAACTACAATCACAAAGGAGGAAAGGTCACACAAGATATACGAAGGAGAATCTTTTCGGACCATGACATGGAGACCAAAAATAATTAGTGCTACCATATCTCGAATCCAAGCAGATTACACAAGGAAACATTTACAAACAATAGCACAATTACAACATAACATTGAACAATGCATAGAAGAATGTAAACAATGGTTTCGATTCCTTCATCACCTTGTACCAACTAAGTAACAAGGATCGTATAAAAGAATCTAATAACATTTAGCAAACACATTATGGGAGAAGCACAATACAATAGGCAAACACACAACAAAGCTACCACGAAGAAAAAGCTGATCAAGCATGCCGCCTACTCTCCCCATCTCGTTGTATATCATTTAGGGAAGGTGGGTAACTTGCAAGAGGGACTATATCCAACATGATAGGAATGGTAGCCAGTTCCAAACAAGGATCCTCTTGAGAATCACAATGTTCGACACTAGGTGTAAGAGTTAATTGTGATGAAAGCATATTAGGTAAATCAATGTCAATGTCAGTAGTCTCATATTCATCATTAACATCATCAGTATCATCAAGAGTATCTTCTTCATCCAAATTAATCAAAATAGGATCTAAGATACGAATAAAATCATCATAATCATGCATATGAACATCATTATTAGTAACAACTTCTTCAAACACATCATGCATAGGTTTATCTGAAGAAGGTAGAGATCTTTGAAGAATAGAATTACGAGCTTTAGCATGAGCATGACGCTTTTTATGACGTTCATTAGTAGATTGATTACGTTTTGATTTATTTGAAATAGGTTGAGAACTAGGAGGATCAATCACAGGATCCTTCTCAAGTTCTTTAGGAAGATCAATAGGATTATCAACAATAGGAGAAACAATCACAAGATCTTTGATAGGTTCGATAGAAGGAACTTGATTAATAGAACTAGATGTCATAGTTAAAGGAGGTATAGAAGGTGTAGGCAGAAGACCACGATTAAGATCCATGGGAGGAATGCTTAATTCAAGAATATTACAATGTTTATAAGCTTGATATGAATGAAAAAGATTATCAGGTCAAGGAGGACATGAATTAGGTAATGAAGGCCAAAAGAAATCAAGAGTAGCACAATCTCTAGGCCTAGATGGTTGATATAAACTATGATTAATCATATTCACTTCTTCATTAGGAATGAACTTAAGACACTTATGGATAGGTGAAGCAACAACATATAATATTGGCTAAGGATGTAGGATCAATAAGACAACCACGAGTAGGTATCTGAGAAACCCTAGCAGCAATGTAAAGGGGATCATCAGGAGCCTTAATAGTCTCTGTTATACACTAAGTTTGCACCCTTGTTTCAAGCTCTCTTGGTCTTGATAACTCAGTATAACTTGGGAATCATCTCCAGGTTGTGGGACCTATGCTAATTGAGATGAAACCTCCAGGTTCTAGGCTGGTTCCTCTTGGATAATCACCTTAATTTGCTTCTTGACAGGAAAAGTAAATCTTTTTGAGGGAAAGGGATAGAAGGAATTCTTGGAAGGGAAATGACTGAAAAGCAAACTACCTACTAGGTGATGCACCGAAATTAGGGTTTGGATCTCAGTATAGAGGAATGAAACTAATGGAGGAATCAGGTCTAATAAGTCACAACTCACTAGATAGGCTTGCATAAGTATTTCATAGGAGGGTTTGAACAAAAGACACAACTTATGACCTGCAAGCAAACGTCCTTTTCTGCAACTAGGTGTAGGAATGAGACAAGACTGCTAGGGGTTGTAGTATACCCACAAAACATCTAAATCAGATCAGACACAGTAACACACACAATCACAGAAAATGAGAGGGACTAGGAACGCCAATTTTCATTAACAACATTCATAAACTTCAATCCAATAAGAGATAATCAAGACAGTGAAGACAAGGATAGAACAAATATCACAAGTACCTCAAGAATGCCTTGATTGTCAATGGGAGATTACAAAGAGTAGAAGAACCAGAGGGTAGAACAAATACCACAGATGGCTTTCTGAGAAAAGATGACTTCCTTGCAAAAGTGGGCTTCTCTCCTTTACAAAAATGAACCTTTGAGCACTAAGGCTCTACAAACACAATAAATACCTCCTCAATTGCATGCAGGTAGGAGTCCAAAATTAACCTAACTAGGGTTAAAATTTTTACAATGCATTAAACAAACCCTAAAGGTACAAAAAATATCAACTTTCCTAAAAATATCTGGCAAACAGATCATATCATTTCTTTTGCATATTGATCCTATAATGAGCTTGCCTGCAAACATGACAACCTTGATCCATCTACCCACCTGCAATTCCACCAAGTCATGAAGGCCTCAAAAATCTGATCTTATAGATATTTCAAAATGATAACCCTGCAAAGGTGGCACCAAACTATTAAATTCTTCCTCAAGACACAGTCCCTTGTAAAATCTATGGTGCTGACGATCAGATTGTCTATCATCATTCCCTCAATTGCAAATGTCCCTAAAGAATTTATTCTGAGCTACCCTGCCGCTGTATCCCATTGAATAAAAAACTGGCAAAAACCCTTTGGAGAGATATTTTAAATTTGAAATAAAACGGCTAGCCGGTCATTTTAAAACATGATCGTTGATCTCTTTTATCTCCTGGCAGTCGAATGACTCAGATTAACTTTACAACAGTCGCGAGCCCCTTAGAAAAGTCAAAGTCCATATCAGCATGTTTGGACCAATCAAAATGCAACATATCAGCATATTTACCAGCTTGGACCCGCTTTGACTTTCTTTTCTTTTAAGTCATTCAGCGACTACGCGACTGAAGACTTCTCTTATTCGTGAAATCCTTCCTACCTTCACCAATTTATTTAGAGATTCAACAACAAAGTGTTCACTAAATCACTAAGTCATTTGGAGCACCGCTAAACCATTTCACGAATGAGCGAACATGTAGAAATTTATCAGGATCGCCAAATCCTTTATCAAACCTGGGCCCATCTCCACATGTCAATCTTTTATTCGCTCTGATCGCTTTGTCAGCAACACCTCGAAAAGCCTCTCTGACAATGGACCCACTTGAAATGAGATTCCAATCTAACGGCGGATACATGTTCTCATAGCCCCTGAATATTCCTTCAGATCATATGCCCACCATAGATCTTCATTAAGCCAGGACCCCACTGACATGCGGGTCCACCTGGAAGTCTTCATCAGCACATGTCAAGCAATCATTTTTTTTTAGCGCATCAGCGCACCTAGCAACACTGTCCCACAATCCGTCTCTTTACTTCAACCAATAAGAAGCCAGCAAATCACCCTGACCTGGCACTGGACCCACTGACAAATCTCAGACACTTGGAAAAATTGACGGCTAGCGCATAATCTCACGTGTCAGAAAAGCCCTTCGTGAAGATACGCCAACCGTCGATCTTCGTCCTTCTGACATCCCTGCAAACATTCTGACACAGCCCCACTGCAGCATCCAAGTCATTGCTTATGTGGACCAATGAAAAACAAGCACATCATCATCTGAGGACCCACCTACAAGGATCTGACAAAAGGCAAGATCGATGGCTAGTCTTATCCCCTTATAGCTTTGACAAAACCCTTGCGAACTTAAGACAACCGTTGATCCTCTGACAACTGTCAGGACCTCTGACCACCAAAAGAACTTGGTCCTACTGACAAAAAGATGACTCGATACATGTGGACCAATCAAAAGCTGCCGAATCAGATGAGGTGGCACCAGTCCTACTGACACACTGAAGTGCTGTAGACATGGAAGATCTAACGATCATCTTAAGATCTCAAGCTCTGACACCAGCCTATGTGAAGATACACCAGTCGTTGGATCCTTTTAATCAGGACCCCACTAAAGTGACCGCCGGACTTCCACGCGAATACGCAACTGAAGAAAAGCTAACCGTCGCTAGGTCGCAAGAAGTTAAATGGTGACCAGGAAATACTTAGCAATTATGAGAATTGATGTATTCGCTAAGTCGCTGAATAAAAGGGGACCGCCAGAAAGAAATAGAGAACTGGTGATTGGGCCAATAGGAAATTAGCGCACATAGGAAATGTAAACCTTTAGTGGCCGAAAAAGGTAATGAAGAATTATAACGGGCCAAAGGGTTTTGAGGGTTTTAAAAGGTTCCCAACACAACGACTAGTTTTATGAATATTTTGACCTACAGACCAGGGACTTGAAATAATTGCAGAGGCCAGGAAACAAAACATGAGGTCATGAAACTTTTAGAGATGCTCGACAGGAGCAAAATAGAGACTTTAGAATAGATTTTAGCCAAATTTGCATTTACATGAAAATTAGGGTAACATTTTGGTGATTTCTGCTGGATGTCAGCCTGCTAGACATGGAAAACTAGTGGCCTTAGAGAAATCCATTGGGCATGGGGTCATACTGAACACAAAATTTTGATAGAGAGGCAAAACTAGAACAGGGCTCTAACCGTGCTCAGGGCACTTCTTGGAAAGCTGAAAATTTAACCTAGAAAGTAGGGAAAATAGGGAAACATACAAAGATTACAAGGAGGGATTAACCTCAAAGCAAGGTTTCAGATGGAAACCATTAACTGATATCGACAGGGGATCACCTTCAATAGTTGATAGCTAAAAACCATTGGATCCTTTGCACTATTATAACAAATGGCCCACCCCAGAATGAATCAAATTTTGTGTGCCTGCCAGGTCTGGCTCTGAATTCATCCCATTTAAGGACTATATCACCAACCTTGAAGTTCCTGACCCTATCTCTTTTATCAAAACTCCTTTTGGTTTGGTCCTAGTGGAATTCCATATCTTGCATTGCCTTACCCCTGATTTCTTCTAATTTCATCAACTGGGCATGCCTACTCTGCAGAGGATCACTTTCTTCAAATAAGGCATACTGAGTGGCCAAGTCCAGAGCTGGAAATTCAGCCAAGATGGACAACTTGGCCTCCTTACCATACACCAACATGTATGGAGAATTACCAATGATTTTCTTTGGGGTAATTCTATCCAACCACAGGGCAGATCTCAATTTAGTATGCCAGTCCCTTTGATTGTCCTGAAGAGTCTTCTCAATTATCCTAATCAGGTTCTTATTCATTGATTCTACTAAACCATTCCCTTGAGGATAATAATTTGAACTTGTATTCAGATAAATACCATTTTTAACTGCCCATTCTGAGACTTTAAGGCCTGTAAATGCCAATGCATTATCTAAAATGATGGAGTCTGGAGTGCCAAATCTATGAATTAAATCATCATAAAAACTCAATACAACACTCTCATTAGCCTCTTTTAAAGCCACTACTTCTGTCCATCTAGTGAAATAATCTATAGCAGTGATGATCCATTTATGACCTGCACTAGATGGAGGATTGATCATCCCAATGAAATCAATACCCCACTTCATGAAGGGTTGCTCTATTTTGACTGGCTGTAGGGGTAAGGCTGCAAGCCTTTCTTTTCCTACAAACATAGCACACTTGATACATCTTCTGACATAATCATGACTATCCTTAAAGATAGATGGCCAATAGTATCCAGCCCTCATGATTTTATAAGTGGTAGTCCTAGGAGAAAAGTGACCTCCAGAAGGTCCATCATGAAATTCAAATAGAACATCTGCTATCTTTCCTGAATCAATGCATCTTAAAAGGACACCATTGTGATCCTTCCTAAAAAGAACATCATTTACCAGCACAAAAGGAACAGATTGCAATCTATAATACCTTCTTTTTGATGAATCTAAATCTGCAGGGCACTGTCCTATTTTCAAAAAATGAACCATGTGAGGCAACCAACTTGTTTCTTTGGCTTGTTCTTCTGTAGAGTGCATCACCAGAGATGCATCTATTTGCTCTGATTTCTTTGAACTCTCATCCTTTGCCAAATGCTCACAAAGACCTCTTCCTCTAACTAGCTTGGTAATTTGAATATCAATGTCATATTCCATCACCTTGGTGATCCAACTAGCTCTTTTCTCATTTAAGTCTTTGGAGAGCAAAAACTCTTTGACACTTGGATGAGTAACTTTTAAATGTACCTTGCTATGGGTCAACAAATGTTAGAACTTTTTAAGACTCTTCACCACATCAAGCACATGTTTTTCTACAAAAGAGTATCTCTGTTCATACTCTTCCAAACCTTTGCTAAAGAAAGCAATTGGCTGCTCCAATCCTTCTGAATTTTCTTGGGTCAACATTGCAAATATGGCATCATGACCTCAATAAGCATAAAGGATAAAATCCTTCTCAAAGTTTGGGTTCAAAAGAGCAGGAGCTTCTGTTAAGGCTTCTTTAATAGCTTGGAGATTGGCTTTCCTTTCTTTAGTCCAACTAAAAGCTGAACTCTTCTTTAACATGGCTATTAAAGGCTTAAGTAACTTTGCAATGTTAGGCAAGAATCTCCTAACAAAATTTATCTTTCCTATGAAAGATTGAAGACTTTTCTTATGAGGT
>BSBK01007328.1:332500-358348 GCA_027943335.1 Chamaecyparis obtusa | reverse complement strand
ATCGTGCCCCGAGCGAATTTGGCGGAATGGAAACCCCAGGAAAGCAATTTGAAGTGGCCCGTACATACAATTTAATATTTCATGTTACAAAGTTAGTAGATGGCCCTACTCAATATGTTGGTCGTTCACTCGTAATAATGCACTATATTAATATTTGTTTAGCTCACATTTATATTGATTTCAAAAATATGTATATTAAAAGTGTATTAAGTTTTTTAGTGTATAGTATCATACAATATATATAATTGATTTAGATTAATAAATAAAAATTGGTGATTGATAATTAAACCATTTGTTACATTTACACTTGGTAATTTAAATGTTTAGGATGATAGCATATGATTAAAATTGTGTCAATTTTTCTATTGAATTAGAATATATTTGGAAAATAAATTTTCTTATGAAAATACTGAATTCGATGTTAGATTTATGTATTGTTTGAGGATAAATTCAAGGTCATGAATTAGTCTTTCTAGTCTAAATTTGTCCTTGTGAAAATGGATTTTTTTCTTATCTACCCATTTGTGTTAGATTTGTGCATTGTTTAAGGACAACTTTGTGATCATGAGCTAGTCTTTGATGTTCAAATTCATCCAAAGAGTATGCATGGAGTGCTTTTTTACTTGTTTGTTTGTCTAGTGTGCCTTTTTAAGAATACTTTGATAAGATTGTTCTATTGCGAGGATACAAATTCTCTAAGGTCAACCTCTAGAAGCATGTATAATTCAAACATAGTGAAATTTCACTATAATAATATATGTAGGCTCTTTACTCCTTTTAAAGTACAAACTTAAAACATACTATTAAACGGTCTTTCTATAGTATAAAAATGAGAGAGGCCATGGGTAATACAATGTTTTAGAATGAATGCATTAATCGTCTCTAGTCACTAGCACAAAGCATCAAATTACATCAAGCACGTGTTTAGATAATTTAAGGTGAAAAGATAAAAGGGGACATTAAATTAAATTTGAATTGTGAATTTTGAAAAGGAAAGGGATATGTCCATAATTGTTAGAGTACCTTTACAATTGAGAAATATAGGTGAGCAAATAATTAGATTTAGGTGGCTAAATCAATCATGAGAAAGCCTAAAACCCTTTACATAATTATATTAAGGTTGGTAAATAGTTTAATATGATAATTAGATAGATAAATTGAATTTAGAAACATATAAGAATAAATAGACATTAAATATATAAGCACTTGTATACATAAAATAATAAAAATAAATTAAAAATAAATATAACTTTATATTCAAAATACACTATTTATCAATATACTACATTAAAATAAATACAAGTATAAAAATATGCAGCTTGTGAATAACACCTACACAGATGTAGGAAAAAATATTTTTTACAACTAAAGTCAATCTAAATGTGCTATTTGGAGTAACCAAAGCTCTTTACACTGACATACGAACTTTCGTCTGTTGCCATGGTGTGAACTGTGGAAGCGAATCACTCGTCTGATTGACTTCAATTATTGAAGATCATCCATCACGCGTTATTTGATTATTATTTTATAGCCTTTCAGTATTTCCCTGCACAACCATACAATCATTATATTCCCCCATTAAATGCCTCGGGCCACTTCATAGTTTCATCTCAATTTCATTGGCAGGCGTTGGATCTCTCATACATTCTCAGTCGAATTCAGTTACAGTTTATATTTTGATTGAGCATTATTTGTATTGCCATGGCAGCCACTCAATTTTCTGACAATTTCCTGTTAGTCGATGGAGAAATTTCTTCTGCAGAATTAAAAGTCCGTTTCCTAGACAACAACACCCAGTTTTCATTTTCAGATTTCACTCAACCACCGCTTTCTTATCCTGTCAAAAATCAGATTCTTCGCAATCTCTTTCTTCTTCTGATAATATTGAGATCTCTTCATTCCCCATGGAGAAATCTGTAGGAGATGAAGTCTGTGATAATTTTGAGCACTGTGAACCGGGAGACTCGCATAGTACTTTTAAGAGACTAAGAACTGGTGACGAAGATGGAATGTTGGAGTTTCAGAGCAAACGGTAAGAACTATAGGGGATTTAGGATTGAAATTATGGTAAATAGCTCTATTTTATTTCTTAGAAATTAATTCTACTATATTTTGCAGGAGGAAAAATGTTGGCGAGAAACCAAGCCAGACACAGAAAATTATAATTCAAGTGGAAAGTGAAGAAGTTTTGGAGGACGGGTACAAAATGGCGAAAGTATGTAGAGAAATCGATGGAAAAAATGCAGAATGCCCAGGTAGATCATTTTATGATTATATTTTCCAACGATCAATAACGTATAAAGTTTCACTTTGGGATGGCTGATGGAGAAATAATACTAATAACGAGTATGGATTTTCAGGTGTTAATATAAATGCTCAGACAAGAAATGCAGTGTGAAGAAACGGGTGGAGCGAAAGCCTTTGGAGGATGAAATACTTGTTATAACTTACGAAGGAATTCACAACCATCCGTGGCCCAAATCCTGTTTACTATGTTCATGTTGAGAAACGAGTTTACATACCCATGCGTGATACAACAAATAGCAACTGATTAACTCGTATTCTGTGAAATAGATTAAGCACTGGGTGAGTTCAAGTTTTAAACGGCATTATGAAGTTGAGAAGTGTAAGAAGCACAAGCCCAAAACATTGTGTTCAGGCCAGATTCAAATAATTTTATGATTAATTTGAATCTCAAAATAATGTATAGTTGAAGTTTATGGCACAATGCGATGGTAAAATGAGGCGTGGTTATCTTGGCAAGGTCCAAATTTCTGTTGGTTTGTTGTGCTCTTTGAGTTTTAACTGAATATCATATTAATGTAGAACATTTATACAGAATATGAAACCTCCCATTTATAAGTTTACCAGATTCACACCAGCGAAATTTTTTTTGTCATATTCTGGGAAAATACTAACGTCCTCTTCGATCTCTGTTCATTCATGCTCGAGGAAATGCAGCACTAAATGTGCAATCATTTTTAACAAAACATTTTTTTATACATTCTAGCTGAATTGGGAATAGTTTAAATATTGGTGAGTTGTAATTTTAAACTTCATTTGAAACAAAAATGACAAAAAATTTAAATAGCTGTACAGGCCCATTCGTTGTGTTTGAAACAGAGGAAGTTGGAGTTCGAATCTCCAGATTAATATATTTGTAGTCGGTGCTTTATTTTACGCAATTGGTGATCGAATCAACTTTCGAGGCACTCCTTGTAAGGAGAAATTATCTCTTCTAATAACTGACAATTTGATGCCATCACACCATTAAAATAGACATACTTCGTGAACATAACTTTTTAACAGTTTCTTCTAAAATATAATTTAATAGTCAGTGTTTAATTTTAATTTTACGACTTGAAAGAAGAGTCAAATCATAATGAGTGAGCCTCTTCTCTTTCTCACCGTTGAAAATTCAGCTTTGCCGAGGTTTTGACAATGCTGTGATCTTCAAATTTTGGAATTATATAAGTAGATTCTGCAATTTTTTATTGAGGATTTTTTTAATAAAATTTTTTAAACTTTTTAAAGCGAAGGCCATTTGCGTAGCTGAGATAAGTAGTAGTTTAAAAGCGAACGCACATGTAGAACATGTGACTCCTAGATATAACAATGAAAGACCAGCGATCCCAACGAAACTGTCAAAGCAACCCTTTTCATCTGAACTGAATTTAGGAGCAGCGATTCAAAATTGTTAGTATTGGGTTGATTTCCCAAATATTCAAAAGTAAAATTCAATAACTTAACTTTAACCTTACTGGAAGGGGAAAATGCACATCCAAATGATAAACAATTAATAGTTTATTTAACCTTAAAATTAATTAAATTAGTGGTGATAATTGAAAACCTTGAAATATTAAGTAATTTTCGCCTGGAGTGTATTTAGTTGATTTAGATGGATTAGAAATTACTTGGACATTGGACTGGTGTTGGATTTACTTGTTAATACATTTTATAGAGGTTGATATTGATAAGAGATCTAAAATAAATGACATTTGAATTTTGAGGACTTAGGATAGATTGGCATTTGTAATTTGGATCTTGGTTATCTATTTATCATATGAATTTATCTATTATTATGTATTGTTTCATATAAAAAAATATTATTCACTTGATGTGTATATATGTGTTAAAATAATATGGTATTAATGGTACTATTGCGTGCTTTTTATACACAATAACTATGAAATGTCTTTGGTGATAGTAAAATCCTTAAGTTGATTCAATTTAACTTTGAAAAAAAAGGTCATGGCTTGAGAAATTGATATCAATTTGCTATTTTTAAGGAAAATTAATGTAAATGTAAGTTAAGAGCAAACACCTAAAATTGACCATCATGCCAACATCTAGTCATTTCATTCTCCTAACATTGCATTATGCCACTTTATGATATTTATCCTATTTTTTAAACTAATTAAATACATTATATTTATTTATTTAATTAATATATTTCTTTGATGTAGCCAAATTAATTAAATTAATTTTATTTGTTTAACTATTTTATAATCTCACATCACCCTTCTCGATTAGTTAATTGAAAATAATTTTATTATTTTAATTAATTATTGAGAATGGCATGACTAGCTAAGTCCTTGCCAAGATCCATTGAACCTAGACACTTACTACAAAAACTAAACTAATTTTGCATCTCATCCATCCATTTTATACTTCACCCTCACATCTTAACTATTTATATAAAAATATGCAATAATGATTCTATAATCAAAATCCTAAACCTAGCCCTTCTTGTTCATTGGACAATGTCGTGTAATTGCAATGTTTTAATCCAAAACCCTAATCCTCAATCAATCATAGCCATCCATTAACCAATCCATCTAGGCCCTTGATTTCTCTCTTCAAATTATATGATTGAGAAGACTCTCACCTCATTTACATATCCAAACTTATGCTAAATTGTTATGCTATCCATTTGTCTATTAAATCATATTAATCATACCATCATGTTGCTAAAATTGTGACCAACCACATTAATCTATGAACATATCAACATCATTTGATATGGCAAGTGTTTGAATGTATTTTGTTTAATTTAGGTTTGGTTTTTCATGCAATACATTTTGTTGAGTGTGATGTAAATCAATATATTTAAAACATGTATATTAGATTTTTTGTGCTTCTAATCCACATTGGAACATTATATTCTCAAAATGTTATGTATATATTTGTAATGTTTTATTGGTTTGTGGATAGTTAAATTAAAAAACTTGTTAGGTTGTTGTTAGTTTATGACTGTTGAATCCTCAAACTTTGTGAGTTTTTCTTTATATCTGGATAGTTGAATCCATAGACAAGATATGAATAGTCGAGTGTTTGGTTGGATAGTTAAGGCATTTTACCAAACAAGAGGAGTTTGGGTTAATGTTGATGTAAAGTTGATTAATTAGAATATTTTCCTAGAAAAGGAAAGTTTGGGTTACTGTTTATGCAGAGCTAGACAATCAAGCCATTTGTCTAGATTGGGAAGTTTAGGTTAATGTTGAGATAATCTATATTTTCTTTTACTCTTTTTCATATTGTGAATCTTAAGGAGGGATTGTTAGTAAATAAGATTTATATTTAAAAATATAGTAGTTACTTAGCTAGCTAGGTGGGAAGCTTTTGATTAAAGGAAAACAAGTTTTGAGAGGACCAAAAACCATTTACAAGTAGATTTTGAGGGGAATCTAGAACTCCAAAAGGGATAGTTGTGAAGGATATGACATTGCAAAGAATCAATAAAGAAAAAACAACCTAACAAGAAAGCATACTAGGATCAAGCTGCAACAAACACACACATAAAGCCTCACAAGATACAAGTAAGGATTTTATGAGGCACCCCAAAATGTCCAACAATAACAAAAGATTACTTAGCACACTCTCTTAACCTGTAACATTGGTTTTAACCAAGCTCCCATAACCTTAATATTAACTAGCAAAAAGATAGAACTATAACCTCATGTGAAAAGAGTGCAAAGAAGTAATATTTGTTAACTTTAATTTTAATTTAGGGGGATAATAAATAGAAAAGTACACATGAAATTATATTACTCAATCCTAAATAGTATATTTAATGATGATTAAGATTCAAATCTTACATTAAAATTTGATGAATTCTTCAAACATGATTTCTAAGACTCAACTTATTTGCCATAACATTTTACAGGTTTTTGGAGAGAGTAAAAATAAAAGGTTACTCATGTAATATATATAAAATCATGCACAGAGAGAGAGAGAGAGAGAGAGAGTACCCATAAAATTGTGAACTCAGTTCACAAAATACTAGAAAAGTTTGAGGTTTACTTAATGTGATATTTTGAAAAAATGTATCCTCACTTGATATTGAGATTTGACTATAGAATGGAGAAGACAAAGATGGTAGAGTGACATAGTTCCAAGGAGGGAGAATACACAAAGGAGATGCCCAACCTCATAGCTAAGAGTACACGGGAAATAGTAACACAAAATAGAGAGATAATGCATGATCCAATGTATTATTTAGAGATAAAAAAAAATACATGTCAAGTTGTTAGGCCTTTCCGGTTATGGCCACATAAAAATAAATGAATCTCAAATCCTAATACCAATCTGTGAAAGTCTCAGCTCTAGATTTGATGTATCAACTACCAATCTAGTAGAACTACCTCTAAAGATACATTGAGTTATTACATATAGGAAAAGCCTCCAAAGTTAGCCAAGAAAGAATAACATTCCCCAAGAAATTGAAATGTGTACAAAAAATACGTTCTACTCAAAAGGAATTAAAGATACATGAAAAGAAAACCACAAGGAGTGGGGCCACATAAAATGATCCATCAAAGATCCACAAATCAAACATTACAATCACAACGGTCGAAATACAAAGATCAGCAACTGCACATCTAATATTCAAGTAGGTCCAAGAAAGTGGCTCAACATGCATGTTACCCAAGGATAGGAAATGAATCAAATCTCAAGCATCCAAAAATATCAAGAGGTGCGATCATAGGAAGATGATCCCAAAAAAGTCTCAAATAATATTGTACAACCACACACACTATCTCAAACAAATGAATGATCAAATAGAATAATCTCTCCAACTAGTAAACAAGAACAAATATAAAGAACTATTTTTGGTCGATGCAAGATTGCAATGAACCCAAGATGATCTTGCATCATAGAGAGATATAGCATTTTAAATAGAAGTTATGATTATATTCTCCATCTCCACATCTTAAACAAAACTAGAAATTCTAATTTTCTTCTCTACTTATTCCATTGATGCTTTACCATCTAAAATATTTTAGATCTTGAGATCATGCCCATGAAATTACATTTTTCTGTTGTGGTTCTTAATAATAATATTTTTCCATTTGGATAGTAGTCTATTATTGATCTAATTCTAATCCACTTGTTTTTATCTCAACATCTCCCATAGAGCCACACTCTTGGTGCTTGGGGATCCTAACATTTTTTAGATTTTATTGCTTACCCAAATACTGAATGTTACAAAATTTAACCATATTATTTATTGATCAAATGTTAACTTCAAAAATATTGGTATAGTTGGTATTCTCTAATGATCTTCGATACAACTCTTCAAACTTCTAACACTCAAATAGATGTGGTTGTACTTTGATGATTTCTTCCTCCCTGATTTAGTGTTCTAACAAGGGCTTTATTCCGTCTTGATCAAAAATAGTTTGAAATTTCCTTAATTGGCACCTTAGTTATAAATCACTTTTGCAACAGTTTGTATTATAACTTTGACAACTTCAACAACTTCCTTAGTTTACCGTTAGCAACAACAATCTTAAGTATCTATGACTTCTAAAATATCTGAAACCATATTTAGTTCTAAAACCTAATATAATCTTCTTTACTATTAATGGCTATTTGACATTTCAAAATTCTCTTGGTTGTTTGTACAAATATTCCATATTCCTCCATCAAATTTTAGCTTTGTGGTTGTTAAGTCACTTGATCCTTCTGTTATCGAGACGTCAAACACATAGCATTTCTTCTTTTCTATATTTATATAGTCAACTAAGATGATGTCCTTCAGATAGGTGGCTACATTTTATTTGTGTTCTCTTCTATTCTTTAATAAGATATGTTCTTATTTATGATCCAATATTTCTTTAGATAAAAAAAACTATAACAACAAAACCTTTCTCTAGAAGCTACATTTTTCGTATTTAGTTGAGAATTTTTTAAGTCATGACTTAAATCACAAAACAATGTCCTTCTATTGAGGCTTCTAAATATCTAGTCCTTTCAAATACAAACACATATCTTTGGATGACCAAGCATTTTTGTATCTAACTCTTGCATTTTAATAACACTAAAAACTACAACTTCATTCTGAATGGGCTATTGCTAATGTATGCAAGAATATCAAACACCCTATAAACAAATTTGTTTGAATTTTTATAAGATTGGAAATACTACTAATGTATGCAAGAATATCATCCGTAGTGTTCCAATTATTAGACCTAATGCTAGACCAAGCACTTTTCATAGTTATTGTTACAATTTAAAAAAATATGGTCATAGAGCTAATGAGTGTAGGACACACATGAACAATTAGAGGCCATATGTCAACTAATAGAGTCCCTATCATATTTAGAATCAGTGGGATGTTACATGCCCAATTTGTCTTAACTATGGTCACATGGAAATCAATTGCAAATTGAGGATCAATATAGGTATTGCAGGACCTTGGAGATCAACATGTATGACATGTTATCATTTTCACAAGATATGACACATTGCGAGGTTTTGTAGAGAAAATAACAATAAAGTGAACCAACTGGTTAATCACTCTGACAAGAGAAAGGGAATGTAGATTGAGAATGTTGAAGAGCCTACAAGGAAGATGAATATATTCTGGATGAAAAAGAGAGATGAAAAATCATTTGAAGGATCCGCATCTCCATCGAGTGTGGAGAATTAATCATCAAACTAAGTCATCTTTGACTTGGGGGATAAATCATTGTTGAATCCATTGGAGACCCCCTATATAAATGTGTGATAAGTTCTATTTTCATATTTAGATACATTCTATTTTCTTGAAGTGTTGCATAAAGTTTTGGTTGAACACTAACAAGATTTATGGAGATATATTTTATTTTGTTTTCAACCGGTGATGCATTTAATGCTTTAGTGTGATGGAAGATAAAAGGCAATTTTAAGTCTTATTTTGTACTCACACATTCAAGAGATTAAGCTAAGAGAGAAAGAAGCAAAGTAAGACCATATTGTTAGTGATTGAAGTGACTACAGAAAGTATTGACGTCATTTAGGAAAAGAAAATTGGGTGGATTTGCATAAGTCATTATATGTAATAACTTAAAATTTATTTATTAGATCTCTAAGTTTTAATTCATTATTTTTAGAATGGCTACTATAATTATTATTAAAATCATAGTGAAACCTAGGCCAGTATTCAAGAGATGTCCTGATAAATCAATATAATATAATCCAAAGGTTTCCCTAACCAGCGTTCCCTATCGTGTAATGCATATGGAGGATGTTAGATCCTATATTCATTATAAGATTAAATATTTAGATGAAATTCATATATGATAACTATACAAATATTTGTGGAATGATTGGGTATTGAAAGAAGAGCACAAGGTGATTGCAGATAAAGATGTTGAGAGTGTGGTTCACTTTCCTTAAGACTATAAATAAGAGCATATTATAGATGAATCCATGAGGTTTTCATCCATAGTGGATGGATACAAAGTATTTTATTCAATAAGAAAAAATAGTGTGCCTACTACAACAATTCATAGTGCGTACAAGATGGTAAAAGGGAATGCAAAGTATGATTTGTGTGACATGATGAGAGATCAGTTCTTTCTAAACATGGAGAAGATAAAGAAAGATAAAAGGAAAGTGTTTAAGTACAAACAATTTATTGTTGGTTTTTTTTTCTATTTTCAAAATTTCTTTCCTGGTGTTCGATCAGTTAACGAGGTAGAAGGTACACAATGGTAGTTCAAATGGAGAATTGTGCTAGGATGCATGGAAATTAACTTTTAGAGAAAGTATGGTGATACTTTAAGGATTTTTAGAGGAGAATGCATGAGAGAAAGGATACCATAACATTTTTTTGACAAGTATAAGGATGATATATGTTTTATATTTGATACTGATACATGTCAAGTGAAGGAAATAGTCCCTAGGACTTCATGGGCCTTACCTGTATGGGTTATAAGATAGAAGATGATTTAGCTACTGCTTATGTAGATGAGCTATTAAAACACCCCAATGATCCTAATTCTAAGAGATTTAAAACTCACATGGAGGAGTATATTGAAGTTGTAGATCTACTTTGAATGCACCAGTCATTGAAAAGAAAGTAAGAAAAGAGGTAGATAAGTTATTTCTCCAAAAAGGTTTCACTAAGGAAGTCATTGATAAAGTAAGAGAAAAACATGAAGCTAATAAAGATGGATCCTTATCTACTACTACTATAGAAGAAGATGTAGAATTAATTTCTTCTATAAATAGTAGAGTCTCAATCAGTAGACAAACAAGAAGTACAATAGTTATGAAGGAGAAACCCTCTCCTCCTACCAAGACTCTAGTAAAGAAAATTGTAAAGAAGACACAACCTAAGCAACCTAAGGAAAAAGTAGCAGCTAAAGGTTGGTGGTAAAAGGAAGAAGGAGAAATAAAAAGGGTATAAGGAAGCATAAGATGAAGTGGAAGGAATAGAGTCTGAACAAGCAAAAAGAGATCTTAAGGCACGAGGTTAAAATTACAAAGTGGTTGGTGCTCCTACCACTAAATCTATTAAGCCTGATCTTAGTAACTTTATCCCTATTGATAAAATTGTAAATAAAGTCAAGAAGCAATGTATACTTGCTGGTGTAAAAAAGTATAATGATAGATTTAATGAAGAAGATGTTGGATAGCTAAGAGGGGGAGTGAATCCATTATAGAATTTTTTACCTTAGGTCCCTTTAACAGTTTTCAACCTTAAAATATCCTCAATAGATTGTCTTAATTATTAGATTAATCATTTAACTGATCACAACAATATGCATTAGAAAATTAGTAAACAAAATGAAAACAACCAATCACACATTAAAAGAAGTATAAACCCAATTTTGGTAAAAACCACTTTGGAAATTATCACCCACGAAAATAATTCACTCTTTTAAAGCGAGCTCAGTTAAGAGCCAATCCTGTTAAAGATTAGAAACAAATTTTCTAGATGTGACCCTATTAGGGGATTTTCACCAATGATCGACTAGATCTGTCACTCTATAATGAGTGGTTTTATTAGAGGACTTTAGAACATTCTTTATAATTCCACCTTACAAAGGATTTAGAAATAAGATTGTTAAGTCCACTCAGTTAAGATATTTTCTTCTATAATGATTAGAAAGTAATAGTGAAATGATCTGATAAAATATGCAACTACCTTTGCCTATTCAGATCCCCTTTCTTCTCATTTGACTTCTTCAAACTCTTCTCTTCGAGTTAATCAATAGACAAACTTCATCTATTCACTTTCCTTCACTTCATTCACACTTCTTTCAACTCTATTCTTCTCAGTGTACCCTTCCTTTATAGCTTGTCTTTCTACTCTGGATATCAATACTTCATCATCAACAACAACAAAAGTATCAAAAACATGATCATCCTGATCATCCTTTATATAGTTAACCTTTTTTGCTTAACCTTATCGTCACCTAATCTCATCCATTTGATCAAATTTGTAGCTCAGTAAAACATTTTATGATTCTTTCCAACTGAAACTTTACCTTGGAACTGTAAATTTTCTTGGATCTCAAACCAACCACTAAATATTCACCATTTATCTTTACCTAATGATTATGATTTTTTGATTTCTTTAACTGACTTTGTTCCTTCATTAGAATATTCTAGATCGATCCTGATCCTCACACCATGTCATATTTTACTTGATTCTTTGATTAATCGAACAACTTCATCTACTTGGTTAAGTCTTTCTACTCAGTTATCCTTTGCTCGGTTAACATTCACTAGGTTAACTTCAACCAACCAATATCTTCACTTACCGACCATCATTTCGAGCTTGGTAGAATACACTGTTTCCTTGACTTTTCACTTTACAACTTCATTCCTTTATTACTGGTCAACATAACTAATTTTTGTATCATTATAATAGTTCATTAAATCATGTAAAATAATCAAATCAATATTACCTTGTCATAGAACGATTCAACAATTTCTCAATTAAGCTCACATACTTGAACATCACTTCTTTATTTCATCCTCTATCTTTACCAATGATTTCATCACATATTTCAAATTGATATTGATGCAGGAGCATCTTGGGTGTAAGAGCAATCTTGCATCACCCAAAAATATTTCTTTTTGCTTTTCAATAAGGGCTATCTTGTGTAGAGCTGCTATTTATGGAAACTTGCTATTTTTAGTAAGTTGGTCATAAATCTCAGAATGTTCTGATTTCACATATGGAGGTTCATCTTAGTCATATCAGCCTGCCAGTAAAGTTTCATTGATAGTTCAAGTCTAGCTTTGTAGATATTAAATATTTTCGGTATTGGCAGTAGGGTACAAAAACTTTGAACTCAGTTTTGAAGGCTTTAGAGGCCCCGAATGAGGTCGAGAATTTGGGTGATGAGCACTAGTGCAAGTCAAGCTTGTAGAGCACTTCGTGGCATTTCTGAATTAGGGTTGTAATAGTCAATCAGAGCAACTGGCGATGACTTATGGTCTTCAGAAGTTGAGTCACTTGAAATGGCAGAAAAATAATTTTCCTTCAAAATTTATGTTCGGGTTTCAAAAGTTATTTTGAGCTGACTTTGATGTAATAAGTTGTAAAATAAAATACTTCTAAGTTTGGTCAACCCTTTGGGCTAAATTTTTGGAACCTTCTCGGGCGGTGGAAATTGCCTATATAAAGAAGGCCCATAGTGTTGTCTTAGGCAGTTATAGGTAGTAGATCTGGGTAATAATTTGAGGCTTTGTCCTATAGAATATTGTAAGGGAATGCCAATGTGGCTTTGCATATTGTAATTTTGAAAATTTGTAATTCCACATTTGTGGAGATAATAAGAATCCAATTTTATGTTCTTGCATATTGTTGTTGTTTCTCTATTTCTGTTTTGTGTTTGTGGTATTAAGGGGAGCACCCTTCATCAAGTGGTCTCAGAGCAAGAGTTCCTAAGTGTGTAAATAGATCACTGACTGTGAGGTAGTTTGCACTAGGACCATGGTCAGGGTTTCAGCTCGCATCGCAAAAATGCCTCCACGAAGGGAACGTGGCGGAAGAGCTGGTGTTGAAACACCTGAGGTTAGGGCACTACAGAGACAAGTGCGAGCATTGCAAGAAGAGATTCATAGAGCAATGAATCTTAATGTTAGAGATGAAAGTGAGGATGAAGCCGAAGAAGAATATCAAGAAGGAGAAGTCAAAATTGTAAACTAGGAGGAAGAAAGACTTTTTCGGGCCATTTCCAAGATTGGGAAAAGACCTAAGATTGAGGTTCCTACATTTTTTAGAAATCTTAACCCAAAAGAATTGATTGACTAGATGAATGAATGTGAGGAATATTTTGAGTATGAAGATGTTGAGGATCCTAATAGGGTCAAATTTGCAAAGGCCAGATTGAAAGGTCATGCAAAGATCTGGTGGCAAGAGGTTCAATTGGAGCAAAATAGAAGAGGGAAAGATAAAATCACAAGATGGGATCGGATGGTGGATAAATTGAAGTGACAGTTCATTCTTGTTGATTATGAGCTTAACCTACTAAAGAAAATGCAAAGTTTGAAGCAAGCAGGAAGATCTGTTCATGAGTATACAGAGGATTTCTATCGACTCATCATAAGAAATAGGCCATGCAGAAGCTGATAAGGAGAAAGTTGCCCAATACCTTAATGGGTTAAGGCCAAGCATTCAAGAGGAGTTGAATCTGGTTGGAATGAATAGTATTGAGGAAGCATACCAATTTGCCCTAAAAGTAGAGGAAAAGTTGAACAAGAAGTTTGAGAGAAAACAAAATAGAAGAGGTCACGGTGGATGATCTGGTGGATGGTCCTATGGAGGCCAAAATGAAGATTCAAAAAGAAGGATGAGGCCAGTAGTAGTTAGAATTAGTGAGGAAACAATTCCAATCATTTCCAAGATCAGAATAATAAAGATCAGAGAGGAAGAGGAAGAGAACAAGGATATGGAAGAGGAGGCTTCCGTGGAACATGTTTTCACTGTGGAGAAGAAGGTTATAGGGCATTTGAATGTCCTCAGTGCCAAGGAAGAATAGATAGGAGAAATGAAGGCTAGGCCAGAGTTGCACATGTAGATCAAGATGCCAGATCATCAAATTTTGAAGATGTTGAAAGAGGAGAAACACTAATTAACAAAAGAGTCCTGCTGAGTGGTGAGAATGAACCTGAACAAAGGAGGAGCCTGTTTCGCACCAAGTGCAAGTGTGAGGGTAAGTGTTGTGATGTGATTATTGATAGTGGAAGCACTAAAAATTTAGTGTCAGATGAGATGGTGACAAAGTTGAAGCTCAAGAGATAGAAACACCCACATCCATATCGGATTGCCTGGGTATAGGATGATCACAAGGTCATGGTCAATGAACAATGCCTAGTGAAGTTCAAGATTGGTGGATATCATGATGAGGTACTGTGTGATATCATATCTATGGATGTATGTCATATGTTGTTAGGTAGACCATGGTAGTTTGATCGATGTGCTATACATGATAGTCATGCGAATACTTATTCCCTGACAAAGGATGGAGTGTGACATAAGCTAAAGCCATTGAATGACACAAAAGAAAAGGTATGTGATAGTGCAAGAATAACTTTCGTTGATGGAAGAAATTTCCTAGATGGTATGAGGCATGAGCATGTATGTTTTTCTTTAATTCCAAAAGCTGGTAAAGAGGAAGTAGAAGACATTCCTGTAGAAGTTGCAGATTTGTTGAATGAGTTTCAGGATATTGTATCTGATAATGTACCTGATGGATTACCACCAGTCAGGAAGATTAGTCATCAGATGGACTTGATCCTAGGAGTGAGTTTTCTAAATAAGGCAGCACACAGAATGACACCTGTAGAAAGTGAGGAGTTAAATAGGCAAGTACATGAGTTGTTGCAGAAAGGATTGATCCGTGAGAGTTCGAGTCCATGTACTATACCAGCAGTATTAGCTCCAAAGAAAAATAGAGAATGGAGGATGTGTACAGATTCTAGAGCAATAAATAAGATCAAAATCAAGTACAAATTTCCATTTCCATGAATGGATGATATTATGGACTGTTTGAGTGGTGCTGTGTATTTCTCAAAGATAGATCTGAAGAGTGGATATCATCATATTCAGATCAGAGAAGGAGATGAATGGAAGACTGCCTTCAAGATAAAGGAAGGACTGTATGAGTTGTTAGTCATGCCTTTTGGGCTAATCAATGCACCGAGCACTTTCATGCAGGTCATGAACGAGGTTCTGAAAGAATTTTTGGGTAAGTTTGTCATTGTTTACATAGATGATATTCTTATCTTTAGTAAGACATTGGAGGAGCATATGATGCATATTCATATGGTATTTGAGAAGCTGAGAGAAGAGAAATTGTTGATTAATTTGAAGAAGTGCAGTTTTGTGAAGAAAGAGTTGGTGTATTTGGGCTTTGTAGTTTCAGCAGAAGGTCTAAAAATGGACCCAGAGAAGCTACAGGCTATGCTTGAATGGCCTACTCCAAGGAGTATTACTGAGGTAAGATCTTTTCATGGTCTAGCTAACTTTTATAGAAATTTTATTAGAAATTTTAGCAGTATTTGTGGACCCTTGACTGAAACAATGAGAGGGGATAGAAAAGAGTTTAAGTGGACTAATGGGGCAGAAAAGAGTTTTCAATTGTTGAAACAAAAAGTTACAGAACAACTTGTTTTAGCACTTCCAAATTTTAATAAGGTGTTTCAAGTAGATTGTGATGCTAGTGGTACTGCAATAGGAGCTATTATGAGCCAAGAAGGTAAACCTGTTGCTTATTTCAGTGAGAAGTTAAATGATGCCAAGAGGAAATATTATGTTTATGATCAGGAATTTTATGCTATAGTTCAACCATTAAAGAAGTGGAGACATTATCTTCTTCCTAAGGAGTTTGTTTTGTATACTGATCATCAAGCTTTGCAATATTTGAATAGTCAAGGAAAGTTGAATCAGAGGCATTTAAAATGGGTTGAGTTTTTGTAGAGTTATACATTTGTTTTGAAACACAAGAGTGGAAAGTCTAACAGGGTTGTAGATGCTCTTAGTAGAAGGCAACTATTGCTGACAAAAATGCAGATTGAAGTGGTTGGGTTCAAGGAACTCAAGAATTTGTATCCAGGGGATCTTGAGTTTGGTGAAGCTTGGAAAGCTTGTAGAGAACCTGTTACTCTAGACTGAACAAAGTGGCTGGATTTCATCATTCAGGATGATATGCTATTCAGAGGGAGTCAGTTGTGCATTCCAAGAAGTTCTATGAGGGAGAATCTCATCAAGGAGAAGCATAGTGGAGGATTGGCTAGACATTTTGGTCATGATAAAACCCTTGCTTTGGTTAGTGAGAATTATTATTGGTCACAGTTGTAGCAAGATGTGAAGAAGTTTGTACAAAGTTGCAGAGTATGTCAGATGGTGAAAGGAGTGATGCAGAATACAGAGTTGTACCAACCATTACCTATACTAGATAAGCCTTGGGAGGATATCATCATGGACTTTGTTATTGGTTTACCGAGGACTCAGCGGGGACATGATTCAATTTTTTTGGTGGTTGACAAAGTTTCAAAGATGACACATTTCATTCCTTGTAAGAAGACTAATGATGTTGTTCATGTAGCAGAATTGTTTTTTAGAGAAGTGGTGAGACTACATGGTTTGCGAAAGACCATAGTTTCAGATTGGGACACTAAGTTTGTTGGATATTTTTGGCGTACATTGTGGAAGAAGTTGAAGATAGATTTGAAGTTCAGTTCATCACATCATCCACAGAATGATGGACAGATAGAGGTGGTGAACAGAAGTTTGGGAAATTTACTAAGATGTTTGGTTGGAGACAAGCCAACAAGATGGGATTTGATTTTACCATAGGTAGAATTTGCATACAACAATTCTGTTAACAGGAGCACTGGTAGATCACCATTCCAGATTTTATATGGAATTAGTCCAACAAATGTATCTGAATTGAGAAAGATAGATAAAGGAGAAATAAGTAGTGTTGAAGCTGAGGATTTTGCAGATCACTTGACGAACATTCATGAGGAGGTGAGGAAGCACATTACCAAGATGAATGCACAGTATAAGGCTAAGGCAGATGAGAAAAGGAGGCATAAGTAATTTCAGGTTGGAGATGAAGTCGTGGTTCATTTGCGAAAGGAGGAGGTTAACCATCTTGGTTTTCCTTTACACACCTGAGTCATGATAGGGTCACTTCTCAAATTACCCTAGGTGTCTGATGCAGGAGCATCCTTGGTGTAAGAGAAATCTTGCATCACCCAAAAATATTTCTTTTTGCTTTTCAATAAGGGCTATCTTGTGTAGAGCTGTTATTTATGGAAACTTACTATTTTTAGTAAGTTGGTCATCAATCTCAAAATGTTCTGATTTCACATATGGAGGTTCATCTTAGTTGTATCAGCCTGCCAGTAAAGTTTCATTGACAGTTCAAGTCTAGCTTTGTAGATATTAAAGATTTTCGGTATTAGCAGCAGGGTACAGAAACTTTCAACTTAGTTTTGAAGGCTTTAGAGGCCCCGGATGAGGTTGAGAATTTGGGTGATGGGCGCTAGCATGAGTCAAGCCTGTAGAGTGCTTCGTGGCATTTCCAAATTGGGGTTCTAATAATCAATCGGAGCAACTAGCGATGACTTATGGTCTTCGGAAGTTGAGTCACCTGAAATGGCAGAAAAATGATTTTCCTTCAAAATTTCTGTTCGGGTTTCAAAATTTATTTTGAGCTGACTTTGATGTAATAAGTTGTAAAATAAAATACTTCTAAGTTTGGTCGACCCTTTGGGCTAAATTTTTGGAACCTTCTCAGGCGGTGGAAATTGCCTATATAAAGAAGGCCCGTAGTGTTGTCTTAGGCAATTCTAGGTAGTAGATCTGGGTAATAATTCAAGGCTTTGTCGTATAGAATTTTGTAAGGGAATGCCCATGTGGCTTTTCATATTGTAATTCTAAAAATTTGTAATTCCACATTTGTGGAGATAATAAGAAGCCAATTTTTTGTTCTTGCATATTGTTGTTGTTTCTCTGTTTCTATTATGTGTTTATGGTATTAAGGGGAGCACCCTTCATCAAGTGGTATCAAAGAAAGAGTTCCTAAGTGTGTAAATAGATCACTGACTGTGAGGTAGTTTGCACTAGGACCGTGGTTAGGGTTTCTACGCACATCACGAAAATACCTCCATGAAGGGAACATGGCAGAAGAGCTGGTGTTGTAACACCTGAGGTTAGGGCACCGCAGAGACAAGTGCGAGCATTGCAAGAAGAGATTCATAGAGGAATGAATCTTAATGTCAGAGATGAAAGCGAAGATGAAGCCGAAGAAGAATATCAAGAAGAAGAAGTCAAAATTGTGAACCAAGAGGAAGAAAGACTTTTTCGGGCCATTTCCAAGATTGGGAAAAGACCTAAGATTGAGGTTCCTACATTTTCTAGAAATCTTAACACAGAAGAATTGATTGACTGGATCAATGAATGTTAGGAATATTTTGAGTATGAAGATGTTGAGGATCCTGATAGGGTCAAATTTGTGAAGGCCAAACTCAAAGTTCATGCAAAGATCTAGAGGCAAGAGGTTCAATTAGAGCGAAATAGAAGAGGGAAAGATAAAATCACAAGATGGGATCGGATGGTGGATAAATTGAAGGGACAGTTCATTCCTATTGATTATGAGCTTGACCTACTAAAGAAAATGCAAAGTTTGAAGCAAGAAGGAAGATCTGTTCAGGAGCATATAGAGGAGTTCTATCGGCTCCTCATCAGAACAGGCCATGCAGAAACTGATAAGGAGAAAGTTTCCTGATACCTTAATGGGTTAAGGCCAAGCATTCAGGAGGAGTTGAATCTGGTTTGAATGAACAGTATTGAGGAGGCATACCAATTTACCCTAAAAGTAGAGGAAAAGATGAACAAGAATTTTGAGAGCAGACAAAACAGAAGAGGTCACAGTGGATGATCTGGTGGACGGTCCTATGGAGGCTGAAATGAAGATTCGAAAAAGAAGGATGAGGCTAGTAGTAGTTAGAATTAGCGAGGAAACAATTCCAATCATTTCCAAGATCAGAATAATAGAGATCAGAGAGGAAGAGGAAGAGGACAAGGATCTGGAAGATGAGGCTTCCATGGAACATGTTTTCACTGTGGAGAAGAAGGTCATAGGGCATTTGAATGTCCTCAGCGCCAAGGTAGAATAGACAGGAGAAATGAAGGCCAGGCCAGAGTTGCACATGTAGATGAAGATGCCAGATCATCAAATTCTGAAGATGCTAAAAGAGGAGAAATGCTGATTAACAAAAGAGTCCTGCTGAGTGGTGAGAATGAACCTGAACAAAGGAGGAGCCTATTTCGCACTAGGTTTCAAAATTTCACATGTTCCTTCAAAATTTCTGTTCGGGTTTCAAAAGTTATTTTGAGCTGACCTTGATGTAATAAGTTGTAAAATAAAATACTTCTAAGTTTGGTCGGCCCTTTGGGCTAAATATCTGGAACCTTCTCGGTTGGTGGAAATTGCCTATATAAAGAAGGCCCGTAGTGTTGTCTTAGGCAGTTCTGGGTAGTAGATCTATGTAATAATTCAATGCTTTGTCCTACAGAATATTGTAACGGAATGCCCATGTGGCTTTGCATATTGTAATTCTAAAAATTTGTAATTCCACTTTTGTGGAGATAATAAGAAGCCAATTTTCTGTTCTTGCATATTTTTGTTGTTTCTCTATTTCTGTTATGTGTTTGTGGTATTAAGGGGAGAACCCTTCATCAGATATGAAAACCTAAAATTAGTAATCCAATATGTTTGACATAAATGATAACATAACAAGTGATCATATCCTTCTACATACCTCTCATTGTTCGGTTTATCTAGTTCATTCTCAAGATATAAATTTGGGGTAATAATCTAATCAATCTTAGTTGGGGTCACAATCTTCCCCTTTGACATTGATGGAAACATAGTTTATATCTTATCTCATATCTAAAATATACCATTGAATACCAGTAATCTTGAGTCATTACAATCTCCTCCTTTATTATTTTCTATCCCCTTTGTTGTATCTTGCTCTTAATCATTCAATCCCTCTATATTTATTTCTTTTAGTTTAATTCTCCCCCCCTTTGACAAAAATGCAAAAGGTACCTGCAAAGCCTTAATCCTTGTAGTATCACCTTGTACCTTACTTGTACCAATTACTTCAATTTCTTCATATCTTTCTCACAATCTTTAGGCTGTTATCAGAGAGTGAACATCCAAATCAACTCATAAATAGATATTCTGATAAAGCATGAATTGATGCAACCTGCATCTTTTTCTAACAAACATTAGAGAGGGGAATGAGCCCTAGTTTTCCTCTTAGGTAATCAAAAGTATCCTTAGGAAATGGATTTTTTTATATGTCTACAAGTTCTTCGTTTGATTTCACATATTCTAGCTTCACTTGTTTCTCTCAAACAGTGATACTTGATTGATATGTTCTTTGTCTTTGACTGCATCACCAAATTCTTTGAAATATTTATAGCACTAGTATTATCACAATATATTGTCACATGACCATCTATCTCCTTGTGTATTCCTTCAAGTAGTTGTTTTATCCACACAATGTTAGAAGAATTGATTGCAACAATAACATATTCTATCTTATCAGTAGATTGTGAAATATAAATTTTCTTTTTTCTCATCCATGTCACTAATCTTTCTCCTAAGAAGAAAGATCCTCCACTTGTGTTATTTCAGTAATCCACATTACCTTCCCAATTAGCATCAGTGTACACTTTCAATTCAAAATCTCCATCCTTTTTGTACTATAATCCATAGGACTGACGATTCCTTTCAGATATCTAAATATTCTCTTCACAATATTCATATGTGTTTCTTTAGGATTGGAATAAAATATAGCCACAATCCCAATAGAAAGAGAAATATATGGCCTAATATGAACAACATATTATATCTTACCAATCATGGATCTATATAGAGTTTCATTCACCTCTGTAGAGTCATCTTCCTTTGACAATTTGCATCTACTAAATTTTATCGGTGTACCAACCAGTTTCAACTCTTCCATCCCAAAAGTATTTAGGATTTTGATGTTTTTTGATTGTGTTATGTATACACCATCCTTGATCTATCAAATTTGAAATCCAATAAAATTTTTGATCTTTCCAATCATCGACATTAAAAATTATTTTCTCAATGTTAGAAAATGATCTACACATTGACTCATTTCCTCTAAATATGATATCATGAATAAATATCTCAACAATTAGTACCTTATCTTCATAGTCACTTTCCAAGTACACATTACTATTATCACGAGTTCTAATGAAACCTATTCTCATTAAATATGAGTGGAGTCTTTCATACCATGATCGGGGTGCTTGTTTCAAACCATACAATGCATTGTGTAGTTTACATACCACGTCTTTCTTGATTTCATCAACAAATCCTTTTGGTTGCTCAATGTATACTTCCTCTTCTACTATTCTATTTAAAAATTTAGACTTTACATCTATTTGATAAAATTTGAAACCTTTGTGAGAAACATATGCAAGTAGAATTCTCACACCTTCTAATTTGGCAACATGATAAAATGTCTCACAATAGTCAATACCTTCTCCCTATGCATATCCCTTGCATACTTGTCTAGCTTTATTTCTGATCACATCTCCATTTTCATTTAGTTTATTCCAAAAAATCCACTTTGTACCAATAACATTATTATCGTCAAGTCTTGGTACTGGTGACCAAGTATTGTTCTTTTTCAATCTGATCAATCTATTCTTTCATTGCATTAATCCAGTCTTCATTTTCAAGTGCATCCTTGACTAGTGTAGGCTCAAATTTAAAAATCAAACATGTATTATCTCTCAACTTACTTCTTGTCATGACTCCTGCATTTTTGTCTCCAATAATTTGATTAGGTGAGTGGTTCCTTCTGACATAGTTTTCTAACACTATCTTAGTTCTTTATTCTTCATCATTTTCTTCTCTGGTGGAGGCTCAACTAGTTCCTCGTTTGTTCTTGCAACTTGGGTAAAGTACCATAAATTCCTTCTCATACATATAAAAAGATTTGATAATCTTCTAGTTCCTTTTTTCTATCTTCTTCATTTGTTTCTTCAAACTCATCAATCCTTACATTTTCACTTTCCACAATTATGTTAGTAGTCTTATTCAGAGATTTATAAGATTTTCTCTTTGTAGAGTATCCTAGGAATATACCTTCATCTCCTTTAGAAGAAAAATTTCCATTTGTAGAATCTTTTAGAATATAATACCTACTTCAAAAAGTTTTAAAGTAGATAACATTATGTGTATGCCCATACCAGAGTTCATAGGGATTTTTATTTGTACCTTTCTTCAATTGTACTCGGTTGAGGGTATAGACAATAGTACTAATGACTTCTCTCCATCATGTTGTGCAACCTCCTTCTCAATAAACAATGTTCTTGCACAATCAACTATTGATATGTTCCTCCTTTTTGCTATATCATTCTTTTGTGGAGTTCTCGGTGCAGACACTTTCCATTTGATTCCATTCTCATTGCAGAAGATAGTAAATTCATCAGAGATAAATTCACCTCCTCTATCTAATCTTAAATATTTTAGTTACTTGCATGTTTCCTTCTCAACTCTTTCCTTGTACCACTTAAACATTTGGAATGCATCATACTTTTCTTATTAAAAACATTACTAACATCATCCTTGAGTAGTCATCAACAAAAAATATAAAATATCGATCACCATAATATCTTTGTACTCTCATAGGACCATAGAGATCAGTATGAACTAATTCCAATATACCATTAGATGAGTAATATTTTCTTTTTAAAAATTATTTTATCATCTTATCGATCTGGGATTCCTTTCACATAAATTTATCATACTTATTTAATCTTGGTAGACCTCTAACTCTATTCTTTTTACTTGATCATATTATCAAAATTACATGAAAGAGTCTTTTATGCCATAACCAACCATCCTCACTTCTTACAAATGGACACACATTTGTATTTGAATTCAAATAAAATAGGTTACCTCTAGATTCTTCACTGGTTCCAATTAGATCTCCAACAACATCATAGATCTTCACTATTTGGTTTTGAAATTCCAGTCAGTGACTAGAGTTATTCAGTTGTGCAACACTCAACAAGTTGTACTTTAGTCCTTGAACCTAATAATCATTATCAAATATAATCTTTTCATTCAGAATAATGGATCCCCATTCCTTTTATAGAACATGGAGCATCATTCCAAATTTAACAAATCCTCCATCATATTCTTCTAATTTTTCAAACTTATCAATATCACCAGTCATATGATGTGAAAAACCACTATTAATAATCCATGGTTCATTTTTACTAACTTGAGAGACAATGGATTTTCCCGCTTCTTACCTCTCTTCTTCTAAATCATCCTTCATAGTAACACAAAACACTTTCTCAGTTTCTTTTGTGTCATTAGATTTATCATCGATTATTCCTTCCTCAGCTAGGTAGCAAGATTTCTTTCCTTTGTCCTTGTAATATCTGATCCTTTAGTATGAGTTCTCCTTCTTGTCTTTCTTATAATTCTTGTCATTTTTAGAACACCTAGATGCAATATGACCAATTTTTAATAGTTAAAACATTTTAGAGGCAACTTACCTTTATACTTTCCTTTTTCTCTCGATAGTCTCTTTTCTAGGAGTGCTTCCAATTCTTCTTGTTCATTTTTTTTGGTTAGTATACTATCATAATCACTTCCACTTGGGACTGCAATGATTTTCTCTTTCCACTTCTTGAACTTCCAATCATTAGAGATGACTTACATGTTGTTTCCATTTTCAGTAAACTATTATAAAAATTACTAAGCTCAAATACAGTCAACTTACTGATCAAACAATCAAGAGTAAAATCATTACTAGGTATAGATCTCAATTCCTAAATAGAAGAGACTCAAATAGCATATTTAGGTAAGAGAGTTCTAATAATTTTTCTTACCATATCTTCATTCACTGTTCCACTAGCACCTTTGATAGAACTAACGACTTCCTTAATTCTAAAACTATATTGTGCAGTGTTTTTATCTTACTTCAGTCTCATCTCATCAAATTTTCCTCTAAGCCTATCGACCTTAGATTTGTGTACATGCATATGACCCTCCATAAACTAGAGAAATTTTTTCCCACATTTCTTTAGTTGTATCAAAGTCCTTTATATCATTAACCTCAATATCATTTAGGGAAGAAGCAATCTCAATCATTACCAAGTTGTGTTCTGACTTTTATTGCATTTGATCAAGTGTCATAGTTCAAGGAGGCGATGAAGTGTAGTTATTTTCTAGAAAGTAGATTGCAGAATCTCCAATTATTGATAGGTGTAACTTCATCCTTATTTTTCATGTGGGGAAACTCTCCTTGTTCAACTTTGGTACATCTCTCCTATACATCTTCGGATCTTTAGCTTAAGTCTTTAAACTTTTACCTTCAAGCACAAATTTTCTCTAATACAATTGTTGGATAATTGAGAGGGGGGGGGGTTGAATCAGTTATTGAGTCAATTATCTTAGGTCCCTTTAACAATTTTCAACCTTAAAATATCCTTGGTAGATAGTTTAATTATCAAATTAATCATTTAACTGATCACAACAATATGCATTGGAAAATCAGTAAACAACACACAAAATAACCAATCACACATTAACATCAGTATTTAACATGGAAACTCAATTTGGCTAAAAAAACTATGGGAATTATCACCCACAAAATAATACACTCTTCTGAAGTGAGCTCAATTAAGAGGAAATCTTGTTAAAGATTACAAACACATTTCCTAAATGTAACCCTATGAGGGGATTGTCACCAAAGATCAACTAGATCTGTCACTCTATAATGAGAGGCCTTATTAGAGGACTTTATAACATTCTTTAGAATGCCACCTTACAAAGGATTTAGAAATAATAATGTGAAGTCCACTTGGCTAAGAGATTTTCTTCTACAATGATAGAAAGTAACAATGAAATAATCTGATAAAATACACAACTACATCTACTTATTCAGATCCCATTTCTTCTCATTTGAATTCTTCAAAATCTTCTCTTCTAGATGATCAACATACAAACTTCATCTACTCACTTTCCTTCACTTCATTCACACTTTCCTTCAACTCTATTCTGCTCGGTGTACCCTTCCTTTCTAGTTCAACTTTATTCTTTGGATATCAATACTTCATCATCAACAACACCAATAGTATCAATAAAATGATCATCATGATCATCCTTTATATAGATAAATTTTTATGCTTAGCCTTATCATCACTTAATCTCATCCATTCGATCAAATCTATAGCTCAGTAAAACATTTTATGATTCTTGTCTGTTGTAACTTTACTTTGGAACTTGAACTTTTATTCAATCTCAAACCAACCACTAAATCTTCACCATTTATCTTTACCTAAACAATTCTGATCCGTTGATTTCTTTAACTAACTTTATTCCTTCATTAGAATCTTCTAGATCGATCTTGATCCTCACACGATGTCATCTTTTACTTGATTCTTTTATTAATGAACCAACTTCGTCTACTTAGTTAAGTCTTTCTACTTAGTTATCCTTTTTTCGGTTAACATTCACTTGGTCAACTTCAGCTGACCAA